>SKCR01027662.1:0-249910 GCA_019454045.1 Zanthoxylum bungeanum | reverse complement strand
TAGTATACCGTAGTATTGCGTACATCGATCCAGTATCGGACGATCACATGTTAGGCTTGGGACTGGAAATGTGTCTGCCCCGTACGAAACATATATCGGACATCAAGCAACTAGTCTCTTTAAATCGGACAATCCTGACCTGGTCATATTGTCCCGACGGTTGCAACCTTTTATAGAGTACTAGTTCTGTGTCCTGCGTGATCATCACCTCCATATGTCTGAAATGATACTTCCATCTCGACATCACATCCAGTACACTACGATTCTCGATAAACCCAGAAGAGGTGTACACAGAACCGGTTAAGGTCCCCAACCACCAAAACCAAAGTTTACCGATTGTCGCAAGTACTAGCGATGTAAGTCTCAGGTTAAGACCATATACACCTACCCTGATGCGGCCTCCCATAGACACGCAGACATACTACCAATGGGATTCCGCGGGGTCTATCCAGAGCGAAGCTGTTTTCCGTACCATCGGTAAAACACAACCTCCTATCTCACTTGCATAAGTATCCAATACTTAAATATATGAGAACTATGCCGTTGTGCCCTCACAACGTGCACAAGCGCAATACTAGTCTATTCCGCATTATCGATGTCCGATCTCGATAATACTCCGACTAGGGATATTTAATGATTAAACCTTTATGGATTGATACTGTCTCATATCATCTCAATCCGGTATTAATCATATGGACTTTCGCCATTTATATATCAAAGTAAATAATATTACAAAACGGCAAAAGGCAATTTCATTATCACATAGTTAATTTTGTACAATAATACAATATCATTTACAAACAGTGACGCTATGGGACATAATGTCTAACAAGAACCTGCTGGTAGTGAATGTAGCCAAGCTTTTGCTCTGTCTTTCAAGGAATATGGAAAAACTTGCAGTCTCATTGCTTCTTCTGATGCTCTGTTGTAGTTGAAAGTGCCGCAAAATTCCAGGAAGTTACTAATGTGGGCATTAGGATCTTCGGTTGCATTCCCCCGAACTAACCTGACTGCTGAATCATCTCAATACATGTTTTGATGTCACATGCATTTGCTGGTAAGGGAGGAAGTACAATACAAGAAATGAGTCTGTCAACCACCGGAATGGTTCTGTCTCGAATGGGAATTGGTGGTGCAATTTCCAAATGTCCAGGTTCCATGTTGACTAAAGCTTATTGGCCTTCTCGCCTTTCCCTTCTCAACTGTCTGATGGTTCTTTCAATTTCCGGATCAAGCGGTCGGAGTTCAAAGCTTCTGGTTCGTCTCATGAAGTTTCCGAGAACCTGAAACACAAGAAAACAAAAACAATAAGTAAAAAGAAATTAGATACAAGTAACGTATCTAACCCCAAAACTAATAGTGTAAGATAAATAAGTCCCCGGCAACGGCGCCAAAAACTTGACCAGCGTAAACACACACGTATAACGCAAGCGCACGTATCGTTCAAGTAGTATAAAAATATCGATCCCACGAGGACTTAATATCTAAACTATTAATTTTATGAGGTCAAATGATTACTAGTATCTAACAGGTTGTTTGATTGATTTGAAATGGTGACGATTCTAAATTTAAAAACAAGTAAATAAAATTGTTCGAAAGTAGGTTTTAAGAAATTTCAATATTAAAAACTATCTAGGGTTGTGATTTCTTCCAATATCATTTTAATGACGAAGTGGTTATCTTAAAGTTGGGTAATATATTGATTTATTAACCTGAAACACTAAATTATGTGTAAGCCTCTGTCGATGGTCAGATACAAATACCCAATTTAACCCAAATGAACCATATGTCTATGTCAACCAAATTATCTGGATTCATTAAGTTTAAGTTCCAATTATGGCTACCCCCGCCCGACAGGTATATGTCTATCCTGTAAAGAAATCTATTAAAGGGTTATCTATCCTCAATGAAGATCGTGGGCTATTAAGTCTATGGTCTTAAACTTAAAATCCCTATCTCTAGTTCATTTTAAGTTTCCCAGTTCAATTTTATTAATGGCCAGTTAATGAAAAAGCATTAAGATTAAGACTCAATAAATAAATCTTTATATTACCCAAACTATAATCTAACCCCTTATAAACCGGTGATAATAAAAGTCATCACAACCCCAAATAACTAATTTAGTTACAACATATAACTATGGCTAGTAAAAACTTGAAAATAAAATACATAAAGTAAAAATGCGGTAAAGTAAATACTGAAAAGTAAATTACAATAAAATAAAATGCTAAGGTAAAAGGAATTACTTTTACTACTACTAATTTAGATATCTCCAATAATAAAATATATAAACTTGTGATAACATTACCAACCAGCCATATAGGCGGTAACCTGATTAAGTCAAATTAAGTCCAACCAGCCATTAAGGCGGTAAAAAGATTTGTCAATGAACCTTCCATATAGGTGGTAAGAAAGTTTAATTACCAACTGACCAATCTGGCGGTATCCTTGATTAGTCAGGTTTAAACCAGATTAAAATGAATTACCAACCGACCAATCTGGCGGTATCCTTTTTAAGTCAATATTTTAAATAGTAATATATTATATTTAAGGGAGATTAATCTAAATAGCAATAGTAAAAGAATTACCTTTCACCCTAGCTGGGGAAGTTACCTAATCATGGTAAATAGTAAAAACTGTAAAAAGTAAAAAAGTAAATTATTATTATTATTACAAAACGTAATTAAAATTAATTACAAAACTAAAAACTAGAAACTAAAAGAAACTAGAGAGAGAAACTTCCTCTTTACATCAAAGAGATGAGAGAGAGTGGTACAACTGAAACTGGAATTTCGCACTCTATTTATCGGAGCCAGTAAAGGTCGCGCGTCGCGACGCCCTGCTCGCGTTGTGACGCCAGTTATGTCAACATGGCACGCTCTGGTTCGTTGGTTTCAGATTCTAGATAAGGTGACTGTCGGCACCATAGAATTGCGACACGTGGCAAAGTGACTATCGGCACCATAGAATTGCGACACATGGCACTTCCTGATTGGCTGATGATGACGAGGCGGTGAGGTGGCATTTTAACTCGGTCAAGTGATGATATGGACGATGACGTGGCTGACAGGTGGAGCGACACGTGGTGATGGTGACTGTCGGCACCGTAGGATGATGACACGTGGCACGACGTATGTTAGCAGATCGACTGTGATGGTGACACGTGGCACGGCGCACATTAGCAAAGTCAAACTTTTCTCAGATTCTGACACGTGGACCCGGCGTATGTTAGCACTGTTTGACACACGTTAGGCATCGCAACGCTGAAGGTCTTGGCGTCGCGACGCGGCAAATTACCAAAATGCCATTTTTGTCCAATTTTCACTGTTTTGGCCCAAATCACCTCCAGAGTGTCCTAAAACCTTATTTATCTACAAAATAACACAAAACACATCAAACAATTCACAAAAATCAAGAAACTATACAAACTATTAAGTTAAATTAGTGGGAAATAGTGATAGATTTACCATTCATCACTTATACCCAAATATATGAGAACTATGCCGTTATGCCCTCACAACACGCACAAGTGTAATACTAGTCTTTTACGCATTATCGATGTCCAATATCGATAATACTCTGACTAGGGATATTTAATGATTAAACCTTCATGGATTGATACTGTCTCATTCATCTCAATCCAGGAACTAATCATAAGAATCTCCTATCTTTTATACATCTTGGTGATCTAATCACAAATGATAAGAGAGCAATTTCCTTTGTCACATAGTTAATTTGTACAACAACAACATGATCTGTACAAATAGTGACGCTATGGTTCATAACTGTCCAACAATCTCCCACTTGGCCTATAGCCAGTCACTCGAGTGTCCTACACCCGAACTATTTACGGTTCGCTCAAATTACTGAGAAAAAACTTTCGTCAGCGGATTTGCATGATTATCATCTGATGTGATTTATTCGATCAGCACATCGCCACGATGTATGATCCAAACGAATCAGATGAATACTCAGAGTATATATCTGGATCGTTGATAAGACCATTAATTCTTTAGCTTGTGCTGACACCTAGCTCAGCTGCTAATAGAACTATATCTAATCTAATTAGATTTATTATCAATCCAGAAGGCTTATATTGCTGCCTCAGCTGCAGCAATAATCCACTTTTGTTGTTTATACTGTAACAATATCTTGCTTGGAAGATTTCCAGCTTACTGTTCCGTTATTCAAACTGTATCGTACCGTTTTGTTACGACTTATAGTCGTTTATATCGGTTGGGAAACTTGCAACAGTGATCCTAGTCACTTCAAGTTCTCATTCTCCATAGTATAAGACAGCATCCTTAGATCTCTAAGATACTCAAGGATGTTCTTAACATCAATCCAATGACTATCACTTGGATTGGCCCGATTGTGAATCCATATGCTCAAAATGTATGAGACACCAGGTCAGGTACATTTATTTCAATGTACGAGTTCTCGAAGACTATTAACAACTTAAGATCTATCCCAGTAGATCTTTATTCCTAGAATAAAGGTTGTTACTCCCAAGAATTCTACGGAGAATTTTCTTGAAAGCCAAGCTTTCACCGATTGTATTATGGGAATATCATTTCCAAGAAATGATATGACATCATTACTTAGGACTTTCACTCTCAGTGTGCTCCCACTAACCTTCTTATATACACAAGAATCATATTTGTTTTGAATTAAATCATACACTATTATGATTACATCAAAATGATAATTCCAAGAACCAAATGCTCGCTTCAATCCATCCATGGATCGAATAACCTGCAAACCTTGTTTGATAGTTTTGGTACGAAAAAACCGTCAGGATGTTGAAAAACATCCTCCAAAAGGTTTCCGTTAAGGAAAGCGGTTTTGGCATTTAGCTGTCATATTTCATAAAAGAAACATGCAGCATCAGCAAGCATTATCCAAATGGATTTACCGTGGAAACAGTTAAACATCATGGCACTTTGCCATAATAGGGAGTCGATACCTTGTATCACTTCCTCATATGTAGTCAGTTCGTATTCCTCAATAAGATTGGCATCTTTATGAGGTGAGATAAAAAAACCCATACCCTAGGTTGTTTTCTGACTCTCTCCGACTTACGTGGTTCTTGTGTATTCGAAGATTATGGTATAGTTTCATCCTTGATGAACTATTCGTGGTCCATTAGGAATCGGTGCCTGGAACAGTATTACTTCGATTTTCATCGATTTTTACTTTCCTCCCACTTACCACTGCATATCGGTATTCCTCTCAGGAAAAACCGCATGGTGAGCAACAATTACATTGTTCTCTTGTGAGTTGTATAATTACTATACTTTGGTTTCCCTATGATAACCTACAATTAGGCACTTATCCGATTTGGGTTCTAGTTTGGTATCATCCAAACATATGCCTAGCATACCCAAATATTCAGGAATGAGAAAACCTAGTTTCTTTCCTGTTCATATCTAATATGAATTTTGTCAAACAGATTTTTATGGAACCTTATTCTAAATAAGTTCTGCACTGTTTATGTGTATCTGTTGAAGGAAATGGTAGCTCAGAGCGACTCATGATTAACCTTATCATGTCCAACAAAATTCGGTATCTCAGTTCGGACACCCTGTCAAATTGACGTGTTCCGAGAGGAGTCTTCATTGAAAGAATACTATACTCTTTCAAGTATATGAGAAACTTATTGCTTAAGTATTTTCATCATGGTCTGACCGTGACGATTTTATACTTTAGCCGATCTGTTTGTCTATTTTGTGTTGAAACTGTAAAAGTTTCCGATTTGTGTTTCAAAAGAAACACATAACCATAACGCGATGCCACATCCGTAAAGGTCACGAAATATTCATATCCACCTCTAGCCTAGCTAGACATGGGCCCACCTACGTCACTATGAACTAGGGCTAACAGATCGGTGGCACTTACACTTTTACCAAGTAAATAGTGTTTTAGGCACTTTGCCCAATAATTAGATTCGTAGAATTTATTTGAATAGAATCAAATTTGTCCTAGTACCCACTCTTCGAAAGTGTGGATATATGAGTCTTTGTTTAATTGTGTCCCAGACAACAATGCCACAATTAAGTCTCTTCTGATCAAATCAGATTGAGTTATTTGTTTGTCATGTTATACGTTTGAGATTTATTTATATTCAAAATATAAATACTGTTATTCACATCTAATGCGTTTATCTTAATATCATCTTTATATAATAAAACACTTTAGTGTTCTAGAATATAAAGGTATACCCGCAACGGGTTAAACTCTGACATAGAGATAATGTATCTAGTCAAACTAGTTACATTTTAACAGTTTCTTAATTTAGGTACACACCCGAAGGTAGTTCCTAAACTTAGGTATCTACAGTTAAAACAGCGACTTTGGTCCCGTCTCCAATTCACAGATTAATCTCAACTGAAGTCAGTATCCTGCTCATAGCATATTCTGCACATCAGTACATATTTATGTACCACACTAAGTATCTAAAATCCAATTTTAATACTAATTGTGAACATTTTATGATAAACATATTTGAAGTCAGAGCCTTGCTCGTTCTTCAATTCCTTCATGTCTGCCTTGTCCAAACGGAAGTCACGCTTCTGCGATCCCATTAGCCACAATTTAGGCAGACATCTTGGGATTTGTCCTTTATCTTCCCAGAAGATTATAATGATTTTGCCTTTACGCTTTTCGGTACCCCAGAAGCCTATGGCCAAGCCTTGGCCTTTTAGAATGTCAAAATAAGGTGTGCCTTGCGCTTCTTGCCTTATTGCAAACTTTGGCTTTGACTCCTTGAGTATAGCCATTAACTCTCCAAGAGTTTACTATTGCAATTTAATATTTCTAAGATCTAAGAATAGATCTATGAAGATCCTTCAATTTCATTATCATACTTTAAGGATCTAATCCTTAGTTCTGATTAAGAAATTAAGGAGTCTATTTGGCAAGCTTAATGGATTAAGCACTAAAGTTATCATCACATGAATATTCCAAATATCATGTTCTACTATTTTCTTAACTCCGGGCTTAGGCCTAATATGTTATTTTATCAAATAAAGTAACTTATTAGTTTCCAGGACCATCCTGAAATTTATTCCCAATTTGAAAATTAAACCATTTAAATACATTTTCCCTAGGATTATGTTTTAAATGTCAATCTTTCAATTTATCTTGATTCTAATAGTCCAACTATTTAATCAACGATTTTAGGTACTATTTATTATAATGATTACTATAGTCTAACTATATAATCAACTATAATTTAATAGGTTAATTCAATTATATTGATTACTATAATCCAATTATAAAATCAACTATTAATTGAAATAGTTTGAATACAGTCCCACTGTTTATTTAAAACAACTATTAAATATTAGTCCAACTAATATATTAATTTATATTGACGAATGATGTAATTGAGTGCGTATGGCAAGTAATTAAACGAATATTGCAAATTTAATTCTTGCCTCCCACTATTTTTCGGCGACCCTCTAACCCTCTGTTGAGTACTCGGGAAACCTTGTTTCCTAGTGGGCTAGGATCCCGTCAAATATCACACAATCTTGACTTTGGCCAACAAATTGTATGATAATTAACTAGGTAGATCTCTAAGATCAATTGGATCCCATCCAATTCCTAGATCCAGTAGGGGGACATCCAAGTCCGAAACATATATCTTATATATGCCATTATATCCAATATATTGCCTAACCTTTTTCCTCTGAATCAACTAAGCCTTAGCTTTGGCACAACAAAGTTAGTGATCCCAATTAAGCTTGACCCATTGACCATGGAAAGCTTCGTAATCAATGTCGATGGACAAGAAGTGGTCTTGACTTTGGCCAACAAACCACAACTTGGACAAGACACCAATATGGAACAAAGCTCTCATGATTCAAACACATCCTCGATTGACAAAGGCCTTGACTTTGGCCAACAAACCAATGCCAGTCTTAGATCTTGAGTAAGAATCACTCAATGGAAGGAAAAACGCTTAATATTTTGTGAGGGTTTTTCGCGTGCAAATTGGCAACCAATTTATTATCTTTGTTAAAGTCTCATCATCATACACCCTTAAACATGCATTCTAAACACATAATAAGGCGCGTAAAATAAAATAATAATGATATGCGGATGGATACTTAACACATTGATCCTAGATCAAATCTCTCTCTTTCCTCTCTCCCGCTAGCACAAGTATTACTTCTACCCGTTACATAACACTTCTAAAGAAACCTCATTTACTTTGAGGGGAATAGGTGAGAAGAGAAATACAATGAGAAATGAGGTAATAGGCTGGACACGCAGGTCCAATTAATAAATTCTAAATTTATTACAACAATTTCCAAAATTGCCCCACCCATCTAATATCCATCTGATATACATTATTCATGCATTGCAACCATGTATTCACACAAGCATGTTATCAATCAATCTAATCCAATTAATTAATCTGGTAATTAATGACCATCCAATGTTCAAACAACGATTTGATTTTGCTCGAGTCCAACTCGTTTTGCGAATAAGTACTCAAAGTACGAATTCTTGTATTAAATTAAACTACATAATTAAATCCAATTCAATTTGTATTTAATACTAATTCATTTATTTAATTCCAAATTAAATACTACACTTTATTAACGAACCTTTACGACTTAAATTCCAAATTTAATCGTCACGGGTCTCAAAGCCCGATTAACATCCAATGTTAATTTATTTAAAGTCCAATGGGCTTTTAATTAATTTCTTAAGGCATGGACTTTTGGTCAACTTGGGTCAAACCCAAGTACTAAAGCACATTTAAAGGAATCACCCTTATATGCCTAGAAACCAATTTAGGCCCATTAGGCCCAATTAAACTATTAAGGTCCATTAGTCATAATTCGACTTTATGGATGCGGTTTTGGGCCCAATTGGATCCAACAAATTTGCCTAAACCTATCTTGGTACAACCAAGCCCAATAAGCCCAATAACAACTTTACATGCCCAAATCCAATTTAAACCCAATTAATTAAATCACAAAAATTCCAAATTTCATATTTAATTAACCAAAGTGTATAGCATAATTAATTACCCAAATCAATATTTCCAAAACACTAATTAGATTAATTAATCATGCTTTTCAACAATAAAACATGTCCAACACATTTTAACAAAAATCAAACCCAATACATGCTTATCATGTCTCGACAATTAGGGGTTAATTATGTCCAATTTGAATTCAATCCAATCAAATCTCAAATTAACATTTTCCCAATTGATTTCAAGTCATCCAATGAATCAAAAATAAAAAAATCCAAGACATTTAGGGTTTATGTAGTTTCGGCAAAGCCTCAACAAATTGGGAAAAATTGTTCCAAACCAATTTTCATGAAATTGATCCAATCATACATCAATTCAACATCATTTATGCACACCTAATCATCCAATTTCATCAAATCATGCTCAAATACATTTTACCCAATTTTAACCCTAAATCAAAGTTTCATGCTTTTACTCACTCTGATACTATTGTTGGGAAATCTCTAAGTCCCGAGGATCGATTAAAGCATAGAAACAAAGTGCGAATACACGAGGAAGTTTCTGAATACTTACATCGATCGGTTGAGCAATGCGACGAACACGAAAAAGCTTTTCTGCCCTCCTTGATGATCACGGCAGTTCACTGGTTTGGTGTCCTCCAAATTCGGCAATGGTCCTCCATGCAAGCTCCAAGCTTTGTGATGAAATTCCATGCTCATAAGTGGGTTTCCCTGTCACCTTCGCAAGACCATTTTGTGTGCTAGCACTCTTGATTTTTGCCACAAAAATCACTCTTTCCTTCTCCATGACTCACGGCAGTGAGCTGTGAAAAGAAGAAGAAATTTCAGCCCCTTGGGCGTGAATGGGAGAGGAAGAAAGAGAAGAGAGAGTTGTGTGTGTTGGTTGATGGATTGTGTATCTAATACACAATTGAATTATTAAAATTCATTTACCAAAAGTTGTATAAGCCTTTCCAAAAGTCAACAATTTTTGGAGCCAAAATTTGGCAATTAATTGGTTCCAACAACTCACATCAACTATTCAGATCACTCAATAAATCAAGTGACAAGTTGTCACATCACTCAAAGTGACTAATGATTTGACGCTTGATGTGACTAGCGATTTGATGTGACTTGCGTGCCGCACTCGAATTCGAAATGCGAATGCGCTCGCAAACAATCTCGGGCTCAGGTTCGCTAATTCCAAATTAACGAATTTTCCGTTGCGACGTAATTAAATGATTATACCTAGTTAAATCACTATTCACATCGCTAACTAATTAATTCTAAATTAACTCGTTCGCCCGAATTAAAATCTAATTTTAATTCCGCGTCGAAATCCAATTTCATATAATATATCGAATATATATTATTTTATCGATTAATTCCAAATTAATCGTTCTCTCTCTTTAAATGATATTTTATCCCAGATAAAATATCTCTGTAATTAATCCCATATTAATTTTCTCTCTTATCTAATTAATCCCAGATTAATAAAGTGCGAGTCATACGTCATCGGGGAATCTTCGGGAAGCGACCCATGAGATCCCCAGATATGTTGGCAGTAAATACGGTCGTCAGACTATTTGAACACGTAAGTACCAAGTATTACGTTAGTACCGATTTACAAGACAAGGTTGGCTTCTAGAATAGCGCCATGCCTACCCAATTCTCCAGAAATATCCTTACAGGAATATGTGATCTATATCAGGCGTAGTATACGTAGTATTGTGTATTTCGATCCAGTATCGGGTGTCACGTGCTAGGCCTAGGGCTGAATTGTGTCTGCCCCGTATGAAGCACATATCGGATCTCTGGTAACTAGTCTCTATAATCGGATAAACATGACCTAGTCATAATATCCCGATAACTGCAACATATAAGAGAACGAGTTCTGTATCCTACGTGACCATAATCTCCACTAAGACTGGAGTGATACTTCCTTCTCGAAATCACACCCAACATACTACGATTCTCAATATACCCAGCAAAGGCGTACACAGAACCTTTTAAAGCCCTAGACGACTTAAAACCAAAGTATATTGATTGTCGCAAGTATTAGCGGTGCAAGTATGAGGTTAAGACCAAATACACCTACCCTGATTTCGGACATCCATAGACACATAGTCATACTACCAATGGAATTCCGAGGGGTCTATCCAGAGCGAAGCTGTTTCCCGTACTATCGGTAAAACACAACCTCCTACTACACTTGCATGAGTATCCTATACCCAAATATATGAGAACTATGCCGTTATGCCCTCACAACGCGCACAAGTAAGAATATTTCTGGAGAATAAGGTAGGCACGATTCTTTGCTAGAAGCCAACCATGTCTTGTAAATCGGTAAAAACGTAGTACTAGGTACGTAAGTGTTCGGATAGTTCGACGACCGGATTTACTGCCAACATATCCGGGGATCTCATGGGTCACTTCCCGAAGATTCATCGATGACGTATGACTCGTACTTTATTAATCTGGGATTAATTATAAGAGAGAGAAAATTAATCTGGGATTAATTACGGAGATATTTTATCTGGGATTAAATATTAATTAAAGAGAGAGAACGATTAATTTGGAATTAATCGATAAAATAATATATTTGATATATTATACGAAATTGGATTTCGACGCGGAATTAAAATTAGATTTTAATTCGGGCGAACGAGTTAATTTAGAATTAATTCGTTAGCGATGTGAATAGTAATTTTGCTAGGCATAATTATTTAATTAAATTTGATTTAATTACGTCGCAACGAAAAATTCGTTAATTTGGAATTAGCGAACCCGAGTCCGGGATTCGAATTCAAGTGCGGCCCACAAGTCACATCACGCATCAAATCACACCGCACATCATTCAAGTGATGGATGTCTTGTCACTTTGAGTGATTGACAACCAATCACTATTCATGAGTGATGTGAGTTGTTGGATTGCATTTATTGCAATTTTGCCTCCAAAATTATCTTAGCTTTTTGGAAGAGCTTTTGACTAATTTTGGTATATGTTTTTCATTAGGTTTTTGAAACCAAAAACAAGACATCACTCTCTCTCCCTCTTCCACATGTTTCGGCCAAGGGCCAAACATTTTTCCTCTCTCATTTTCTTCACTAAAACAGTGAATAATAAGAAGTGTAATGGAATATTTGTTGCAAATCTTGCCAATGCTAGCACATGAAGGGTCATCCTAAGGTGATAGAGAACTAACTTATGAGCATGGAATCATCACACAAAGCTTTGAGCTTGGAGATCCTTCCATGGTGGTGACCAAATCCTCAAGGAGCACAAGGAGGACCTTGGCCGAGAGCTTCAAGGAGCAAGGGCTTGTGTTCGTCGCATCCAAAAGCCGATCAATGTAAGTATGATTCCGCCATTCTTCGTTGAGTATTCACATATATGTTTCATTGCTTGAAATCGATCCCGGGACTTAATAGAAACCCAACAATGGATTCAGAGCCATTTTGAGCATGAAACTTCATTAGTGTAAAATTGGGTAAATTGAATTTGAGCATGTTTTGATGAAATTGATTGTTGGAATATGCTTATATTATGTTAACTTTGAGTTGTGCATAATCAATTTTGTGAAAATTGAATTGGATTGATTTTCCCCAAATCCATTGGCTTGGCCGAATGGTTGAGTGCCCTAAATAGTCATGGTGATTTGTGTTTTTGATCATTGGATGAGTTGGAAAACATTGGGTAATGTTGATTTAGGATTTAATTGGATTAAAACTGAATCGGAAAAAAACTCCCCTAATTTACGGTGAGCTTAAAGCATGAAAATGATGTGATTTTTTGATTCAAACGTGTTGGACATTTGTTGATCATAATGAGCATAATTAATTAGGCTAATTGGTGTTTTGGAAATTTTAATTTGGTTAATTAATTATGGCATACACTTTAAATTAATTAATTGTGAAATTTGGAATTTTGTAAGTTAATTAATTGGGCCAAATTTGGAATTGGGCTTTTAAAGTTGTAATTGGGCTTAATGGGCTTGGTTGGGCCAAGTTTGGTTTAGGCTAATTGGTTGGATCCAATTGGGCCCAAAACCATATCAATAAAGTCCAGTTATGACTAAATGGACCTTTAATAATAATTGGGCCTAATGGGCCTAAATTGGTTTCTTGGCAAATAAGGGTGATTCCTTAAATGGGCTTTGGTATTTGGGTTTGACCCATATTGACCAAAAGTCCATGCCTTAATAAATTAATTAAAAGCCCATTGGACTTTAATTAAATTGACATTGGATGTTAATCGGGCTTTGAGACCCGTAACGATTAGATTTGGAATCTAAGTCGTAAAGGGACATTAAAAAGTGTAATATTTAATTTGGAATTAAATAAAAGAATTAGTATTAAATACAAATTGAATTGGATTTAATGTTGTAGTTTAATATAATTCAAGAATTCGTACTTTGAGTACTTATTCGCAAAACGAGTTGGACTCGCGTAAAATCAAATCGTTGTTTGAACATTTGATGGTCATTAATATTCAGATTAATTGGATTAGATTGATTGATAACATGCTTGTGTGAATACATGGATGCGATGTATGAATAATGTATATCGGATGGATATTAGATGGGTGAGGGCAATTTTGGAAATTGTTGTAATAAATTTAGAATTTATTAATTGGACCTGCGTGTCCAGCCTATTACCTCTTGACTCTGTGTATTTCTCTTCTCACCTATTCCCCTCAATGTAAATTAGGTTTCTTTAGAAGTGTTATGTAATCGGGTAGAAGTAATACTTGTGCTAGCGGCATAGAGGAAATGGAGAGATTTGTTCTAGGATCAATGTGTTTAAGTATCCATCCGCATATCATTATTATATTTATTTACTTACACGCCTTATTATGTGTTTATAATGCATGTTTAAGGGTGTATGATGATGAGACCTAAGAAAGATAATTAATTGGTTGCCAATTACGCGAAAAAACCCTCACGACATATTAAGCGTTGTTGACGGCTGATTTTGGTCTCAGGGCAATATGAGAATATTACTCCCGAGAAAATCCTCCCTCAATAGTGAATTTGTTTGGTTATGGGGGACCAAAAGCAAACTTAGCAAAAAGACAAATAAATGCGCCAATCAACAAGGAGATTTAACGTGGTTCGGTGGATCTTGGTCCGACCTACGTCCACGGGCACAAAAAGGATGATACTTTTATTACTGAGATATGCTTCTCCGATATCTCTTGTGTTTACAGGTCCGATCGTAATGATCTGATCTTGACTCTCCCATTGATTCTGATCTCAACTCCCAACTTTCAACTTGTTCCCCGTATGCACACTCTACCATTCTATTTATAATAGTGTAGAAATCAGATTCCTTCTCCTACAAGAATTTCCTAGTTGAAACAATTTCATTTTCCCATAAGGATTCCTAGTCAAAACCATTCCTTTTTCCCATAAGGATTCATAATCAAAACTACATTTACTTATCATACCCTATTAGAATAGGATAACTTATCTCCTTACCCCATAAGAATAGGATAACTTATCCCCTTACCCCATAAGAATAAGATAATTTATCTCTGGAGCATATCTCGCTATCTGGTCGGTCTTCATGAGGCCGGTCATGATAGTCATTTGAACTGAGAATGCTGTTGTCGATCTGATAATGCCCGGTCATCCGATATTTAAGTGGTCGGGTTACCGATCATAAGTGATCGACCCCTAACTCATGTGGTCGGGTCGGTATTAATGATCTCGATCAACAAGGGAATTTACCCTTTTACCCATCCCGTGCTGCATAAATATCATAGTGCTTAAAAACATCATCAACATCTATCCCCTAGTTCTCGGTAACAACGAGTTTGAGAGTTGATGCCGGGAACTATAAAAAAAGATGGTGTGCCGATAAATCCGTCGGTGGTCACTCCAGGAACCGCAGAGAAAAATGCCTTGGCTGCAAATCTGGTCCTTCCTGCCACCTTCATGGAGAAAAATGTTTTGCCCTTATGCTGATGACGATCGACTCGGTGGGACGTAACCCGACCCCGAGCTGAAGAAAGACTTGGTTCTGGGGGAATGTTACATCCCCAGTCCAAAGAAGCCGACTCGGTGGGACGTAACCCGACCCCGAGCTGAAAAAAGACTTGGCTCTGGGGGAATATTACATCCCCAGTCCAAAGAAGCCGACTCGGTGGGACGTAACTAGACCCCGAGCTGAAAGAAAGACTTGGCTATGGGGGAATGTTACATCCCCAGTCTAAAGAAGCCGACTCGGTAGGACGTAACCCGACCCCGAGCTGAATAAACCATAAGGCCTCGACGGAATGAAATCAAGCCCCGAGCCGAATAACCAAGTGGCCTCGGCGGAATGAAATCCAGCCCCGAGCCGAATAAGCAAGTGGCCTCGGCGGAATGAAATCCAGCCCCGAGCCGAATAAACAAGTGGCCTCGGCGGAACGAAATCCAGCCCCGAGCCGAATAAACAAATGGTCTCGGCGGAACGAAATCCAGCCCCGAGCATAAACAAACATCGATCTCGACGGTACAAGAGCAGACCCGAGCCGGAAGGAAACATCGGTATCGGCGGTACAAGAGCAGACCCGAGCCGGAAGGAAACATCGATCTCGGCGGTACAAAAGCATACCCGAGCCGGAAGGAAACATCGGTCTCGGCGGTACAAGAGCAGACCCGAGCCGGAAGGGAATATCGGTCTCGGCGGTACAAGAGCAGACCCGAGCCGGAAGGAAACATCGGTCTCGGCGGTACAAGAGCAGACCCGAGCCGGAAGGGAATATCGGTCTCGGCGCTACAAGAGTAGACCCGAGTCGGAAAGAGACCTCGGTCTCGGCGGTACAAGAGCAGACCCGAGCCGGAAAAAGACATCGGTCTCGGCGGTACAAGAGCAGACCCGAGCGGGAAAGAAACATCGGTCTCGGTGGTACAAGAGCAGACCCGAGCCGGAAAGAAACATCGGTCTCGGCGGTACAAGAGCAGACCCGAGCCGGAAAGAAACATCGGTCTCGGTGGTACAAGAGCAGACCCGAGCCAGAAGGGAATATCGGTCTCGGCGGTACAAGAGCAGACCCGAGCCGGAAGGAAACATCGGTCTCGGCGGTACAAGAGCAGACCCGAGCCGGAAGGGAATATTGGTCTCGGCGGTATAAGAGTAGACCCAAGCCGGAAAAAGACATCGGTCTCGGCGGTACAAGAGCAGACCCGAGCCGGAAAAAGACATCGGTCTCGGCGGTACAAGAGCAGACCCGAGCCGGAAAAAGACATCGATCTCGGCGGTACAAGAGCAGACCCGAGCGGGAAAGAAACATCGATCTCGGCGGTACAAGAGCAGACCCGAGCCGGAAAGAAACATCGGTCTCGGCGGTACAAGAGCATACCCGAGCCGGAAAGAAACATCGGTCTCGGCGGTACAAGAGCAGACCCAAGCCGGAAAGAAACATCGGTGTCGGCGGTACAAGAGCAGACCCGAGCCGTAAAACCTATATCAATAAAACGGACTCGGCGTTACAAAAGCAGACCCGAGCCGTAAAACAAATATCAAAACTATTGTGTGGGCCACAACAAACAAGCATAAATAAATGTCAGCCTAAGACAGAAGATGTCTTACTCATATTTTTGGGATCCGTTGTCTTTCTTGCAACTCTACAAGGGTCACTACAAGTAAGGCTCTTCTTAATACATCCTCTCTGCATCTCAGCATTCCATGCATCCGACCGGATGACTTCCGCTATCAACTTTGGTCGACCTCAAAAACCGAATGGTCTGTGTACACACTGAGATAGCCTTCTTTCACCAAGTCTTCCACCTGCTCCCGCAGGTCTCTGCACTCATTCGTGGCATGTCCCCTTACGTTATGGTAGATACAGTAAGCCCTACTATTTCCCTCCTCAATCGTTAACCTCCTTAAATTAGGCTCGGCCAACAGACCTTTATCCTGGATTTCCCGAACTATCTGGGTCGTAGGTTTGTTCAGGGGGGTGTATATTGTCCTCCCCGCGAGACGGTTGACTTGGATAGATGACTTTATCTCTTGAACATGATTACTCGGAGGTGTCGGTCTGAGTTTCTTCTGGTCCGGGACCGGTCTCCTCAAATTTTTGATCGAATCCCACTGATTGTCTGACCTGAGTATCTTAGCCTTTCGGGTGTCTACTCCCCGGACAATCTTTTTCTCCTCCTCTATTAAGATAAACTTCCTGGCCAACTCCAGGGCAGTGGCATAATCCTATATGTATTGAATCCTCAGGTGAGTCCACAACTTCCCGACCTTCAGACCTCCCTTGAGACTTTCTAGCGCTTCCGATGACTCGTACGCTCCGACCTCGAGCACCAAATTGTGGTACCTTTCAATAAAATTCCTCAGGGGCTCATCATCCCCCTGCTTCATCAGTCTCAATTCTCCCACCATTTTCTTTGGGACGCATGCCCCTTTGAAGTGCCGAATAAATGATTTCCTGAGTTGCGCGAAGCTTCCGATGCTCCCTGGGGCTAGACTTCTGAACCACAGAATGGCAGATCCTCCCAAGGTTAGGGGGAAAACTTTGCAAACGGCATCCCCTACTACTTCTTGGACCTCCATTAATAGGACAAAACTTTCAATATGAGACTTTGGATCTGAATGGCCTTTATAGGGCATCATGGATGGCATGTTGAAACGTCTTGGGAATTTTGCCGACCTTATTTCTTCTGTGAAGGGAGATTCAACCTCGTCGTCCCGAGCATCTGATGTATCAGTTTTGGGGTTTACTCCCCACTTGGCCATTTCTTTTCTTAACCAAGACTTTATACTGCCATGTGTCACTATGCCTCCCGCGGCCTTCTTCGCGTCTGTCACCACGGGTGCGGCGTTCCTCATGACTTGAGACTTCCCGTCCAGTTTCACTATCATTTATGTTTCCCCTTCTGGTATCGCGAGAGCCATCACAGGATGAATCTGGCGATTGTCTCCCCTCTTCTTCTTCCCACGTATCCTCTATTTGTAAATCTTTTTCTACCACTACGGACCTCAATCCGTAGGGACCCTTCCTCCTCGGTTCATCGTCATCACTCACATCTGCGACCCTTTTTCCTTCCGCTATTTCGCCTCTCCTCCGACTGGTTCCGGCTTCAAGTTTCTCATTATTCTTCTCTTCCATCCTCTCCAGATTGTTCATCATGGATTTCAGAAGGATTTGATTTTCCTCCCTATCTTTCCTCATACTTTCCTCCATTTTCTCCATCCATTCTGCTGTTGATCTCCCTGATGACTGGCAATTTCCACCTTCTGCCATTGTTTTACCACGCGAGCTGCTTTTTGTTGAGTCCCCACAGACGGCTCCAACTGTCGACGGCTGATTTTGGTCAAAGGGCAATATGAGAATATTACTCCCGAGACAATCCTCCCTCAATAGTGAATTTGTTTGGTTATGGGGGACCAAAAGCAAACTTAGCAAAAAGACAGATAAATGCGCCAATCAACAAGGAGATTTAACGTGGTTCGGCGGATCTTGGTCCGACCTACGTCCACGGGCACAAAAAGAATGATACTTGTATTACTGAGATATGCTTCTCCAATATCTCTTGTGTTTACAGGTCTGATCGTAATGATCTGATCTTGACTCTCCCATTGATTCTGATCTCAACTCCCAACTTTCAACTTGTTCCCCTTATGCACACTCTACCCTTCTATTTATAATAGTGTAGAAATCAGATTCCTTCTCCTACAAGAATTTCCTAGTTGAAACAATTTCATTTTCCCATAAGGATTTCTAGTCAAAACCATTCCCTTTTCCCATAAGGATTCATAATCAAAACTACATTTACTTATCATACCCTATTAGAATAGGATAACTTATCTCCTTACCCCATAAGAATAGGATAACTTATCCCCTTACCCCATAAGAATAGGATAATTTATCTCTGGAGCATATCTCGCTATCTGGTCGGGCTTCATAAGGCCGGTCATGATAGTCATTTGAACTGAGAATGCTGTTGTCGATCTGATAATGCCCGGTCATCCGATATTTAAATGGTCGGGTTACCGATCATAAGTGATCGACCCCTAACTCATGTGGTCGGGTCGGTATTAATGATCTCGATCAATAAGAGAATTTACCATTTTACCCATCTCGTGCTGCTTAAATATCATAGTGCTTAAAAACACCATCAACAAGCATTTTTCCTTCCATTGAGTGATTCTTACCCAAGATCCAAGAGTGGCATTGGTTTGTTGGCCAAAGTCAAGACCTTTGTCCATCGAGGATGTGTTTGAATCATGAAGGCTTTGTTCCATATTAGTGTCTTGTCCAAGTTGTGATTTGTTGGCCAAAGTCAAGATCACTTCTTGTCCATCGACATTGATTACGAAGCTTTCGATAGTCAATGGGTTCCGCTTAACTGTGATCACTATGTTTGTTGTGCCAAAGCCAAGGCTTAGTTGATTAAGAGGAAAAAAGTTAGGCAATATATTGGATATAATGGCATACATAAGATATATGTTTCGGACTTAGATGTCCACCTACTGGATCTAGGAATTGGATGGGATCCAATTGATCTTAGAGATCTACCTAGTTAATTATCATACAATTTGTTGGCCAAAGTCAAGATTGTGTGTTATTTAACGGGATCCTAGCCCACTAGGAAATAAGGTTTCCCGAGTACTCAACAAAGGGTTAGAGGCTCGCCGAAAAATAGTGGGAGGCAAGTATTAAATTTGCAATATTCGTTTAGTCACTTGCCATATGCGCTCATTTCAATTTTTCGTTAATATAAATTAATATATTAGTTGGTCTAATATTTAATGTTGTTTTATTTAAACAGTTGGACTGTATTCAAACTATTTCATTTATAGTTGATTATATAATTGGATTATAGTAATCAATATATTTGAATTAACTAATTTCAATTAATAGTTGATTTTATAATTGGATTATAGTAATCAATATAATTGAATTTTAATCAATTAAATTATTGTTGATTATATAGTTAGACAATAGTAATCATTATAATGAATAGTACCTAAAATCGTTGATTAAATAATTGGACTATTAGAATCAAGATAATTGAAAGATTAGTGTTTAAAACATAATCCTGGGAGAAAATGTATTTAAACGACTTTAATTTTTAAATTGGGAATAAAACCTCAGGATAGTCCTAAGAACCGAGAAGTTACTTTATTTGATAGAGTGACATCTCGAGCCTAAGCCGGGAGTTGAGCAAATAGTAGAACATGATATTTGGAATATTCATGTGATGATAACTTTAGTGCTTAATCCATTATGCTTGCCAATTAGACTCCTTAATTTCTTAATCAGAACTAAGGATTAGAGCCTTATAGTATGATACTGAAATTGAAGGATCTTCATAGATCTATCTATAAATCTTAGAAGAACAAATTGTAATAGAATACTCTTGGAGAGTTAATGGCTATACTCAAGGAGATAAAGCCAGAGTTTGCAATAAGGCAAGAAGCGCAAGGCGCATCTTATTTCGACATTCCAGAAGGCCAAGGCTTGGCCAAATGCTTATTGGGTGTGGAAAAGGGGCAAAGGCAAAATCATTATAATCTTCTGGGAAGACATAGGACATATCCCAAAATGTCTACCTAAATTGTAGCAAACGGAGTCACTGAAGCGTGATTGCCGTATGGACAAGGCAGACATGAAGGAATTGAAGACGGGTAAGGCTCCGACTTCAAATATGTTTGTCATAAATATGTTCACTACTAGTATTAAAATTGGATTTTAGATAGTGGATGTGGTACATAAATATGTACTGGTGTGCAGAATCTGCTCATTAGCAGGATACTAACTTTAGATGAGATTGATCTGCGGATTGGAAACGGGACGACAGTCGCTGTTTTAACCGTAGAAACCTAAGTTTAGGAACTACCATTCGGGTATGTACTTAAATTAGGAAACTATTAAAATGTAACTAATTTGACTAGAAACATTATTTCTATATCAGGGTTTAACCCATTGCGGGTATACCTTTATATTCTAGAACACTAAAGTGTTTTATTTTATAAAGATGATATTGAGATAAACACATTAGATGTGAATAACAGTATTTATGTTTTGAATATAAATAAATCTCAAACGTATAACATGACAAACAAATAGCTCAAACTGAATTAATCAGTTGAGACTTATGATAGGCATTGCTGTCTGGGACAAAATTAAACAAGACTCGTATATCCACACTTTTGAAGAGTGGATACTAGGACGGATTTGATCCCATTCAAATAATGTCTATGAATCTAGTTTATTAGGCAATGTGCCTGAAATACTTTTACTTGGTAAAAGTGTAAGTGCCACTAATTTGTTAGCCCTTGTTCATAGTGACGTAAGTGGGCCCATGTCTAGCTAGGCTAGATGTGGATATGAATGTTTCGTGACCTTTATGGATGTGGCATCGTGTTATGGTTATGTGTTTCTTTTGAAACACGAATCGGAAACTTTTGATGTAATCAAAGAGTTTCGACACGAAATAGACAAACAGATCGGCTAAAGTATTAAACTGTCACGGTTAGACTATGATGAAAATACTTAAGCAATAAGTTTCTCAAATACTTGAAAGAGTATAGTATTCTTTCAATGAGGACTCCTCCCGAAACATATCAGTTTGACGGTATGTTCGAACGAAGAAACCGAGTTTTGTTGGACATGATAAGGTTAATCATGAGTCGCTCTGAGCTACCATTTCCTTCAAAGGATAAGCTTTTAAACAGTGCAAAACTTATTTTGAATAAGGTTCCATAAAAATCTGTTTGACAGATTTCATATTAGATATGAACAGGAAAGAAACCGGGTTTTCTCATTCCTGAAGATTTGGGTATGCTAGGCATATGTTTGGATGATACCAAACTAGAACCCAAATCGGATAAGTGCCTAATTGTGGGTTATCCTAGGGAAACCAAAGTATAGTACTTATACATCTCACATGAGAACAATGTAATTGTTGCTCACCATGCGGTTTTCCTAAAAGGAATACCTATATGCAGTGGTAAGTGGGAGGAAAGTAAAACTCGATGAAAATCGGAGTAATATTATTCAAGGCACCGATTCCTTAATGGAACACAAATAGTTCATCAAGGATGAAACTATACCAATAATCTTCGAATACACAAGAACTGCGTAATTCGGAGAGACTCAGAAAATAATCTGGGGTATGGGTTTCTGATCTCACCTCATAAAGATGTCAATCTTATTGAGAATACGAACTGACTACGTATGAGGAAGTGATACAAGGTATCGACTCCCTATTATGGCAAAGTGTCATGATGTCCGAAATGGATTCCATGTATACCAACCAAGTTTAGATACTAGTTATTGTACCATAAGGCATTGTGCCTATTGGTACTATATAAGTCTTCTAGGAAGACATACATGGAAGGCAACATACCAACGTACTAAGCTAGGCTTGTAGCGAAAAGGTATCGTTATCAACATTGTGTCGATTACGACGAAGCCTTTTACTCATTGCCATGGTTAAATCCATTTGGATAATGCTTGCTGATGCTGCATGTTTCATTTATGAAATGTGGCAGCTGAATGTCAAAATCGCTTTCCTTAACGGAAACCTTTTGGAGGATGTTTACAACATCCTGACGGTTTTGTCGTACCAAAACAAGCAAACAAGGTTTGCAGGTTATTCGATCCATGGATGGATTGAAGCAAGCATTGCGTTCTTGGAATTATCGTTTTGATGTAATCATAATGGTGTATGATTTAATTCAAAACGAAAATGATTTTTGTGTATATAAGGAGGTTAGTGGGAGCTGATGAGCGGAAAATATATCAATATTTACCGCCCCTTTAACTTAATATTTTGTTTAGTTTCTCGGATTTGATGAACGTTTTGATGTGTTTTAGTTTATTTTGCAGATAAAACAATATCGGGTCTCAATGAAATCATTTAGGATGAAATATGGGTCAAATAAGGGCAATTATTGGACTTGATATATTAATTTTGGAGATTGGAAACTTGAAAGGGCGTTTTGACGAAGTGCAGTTTTGGGAATTCCAGTTTTGCGCATCTGTCGTATTTTGGGCATAACTTTTTACTAAGATATCAGATTGAGCTGATTCAAGTACCAGATTAAAGAAGACTCAAAGATCTACAACTTTTAAAGAGCAAATATTTTCTAATTCTGAAGAGTTCATGACCGAAATTGATGAACCATCCAGAAGTGTGTGATGTGTAATTATTAAAGTCATTATCAATCATTTTCAAAGCAAAATATAAATTAATAAATAATTAATAAAAATTATCAAATCAACACCAAACAAGATAAGCAATTAGTGGAGCAATTACGGATTTGGTGGAGTAATTAGTGGAGAAATTAATAATGGATTTGGTGGAGAATTTGATGGATGATTTGATATAGGCAAAATTTTGCCTATAAATACCAAGCCATTTCATTCGTAAAATTCATACTTTCTTCTTTGAAATTCCTAATGAATAAATAAGAAGATTGTATCTTGTTAGTTTATTTACAGCTTCCAGTAATTAATTTCCGCTTTCGCACTTTCTTTTCTTTACTTTTCAGTTTTTACTTTCCGCAATTTACTTTTACGCACAAACATTTTCTTTCTTTACTTTTGCAGTTTTTATTTTTCAAGCAATGAGGAGGTAACTCCCCTTTGCTGGGGTAAAAGGTAAAGCTTTTATTATTGCTATCTAGATTAATCTCCCTAAAATATAAAATATAAACTATTTAAAATTTGACTTAATGAGGATACCGCTATATTGGCCGGTTGGAAATTAATTATAAATTGGTTTTAACCTGACTAAGTATGGATACCGCTTGGTTGGTCGGTTGGTAATTAATTATTAATTTGACTTAATCAGGATACCGCCTATATGGCTGGTTGGTAATTATCACGCAAAGTTAATATATTATATTAAGGGAGATATCTAAAATAGTAGTAATAAAAGTTGATCCTCTAACCCCAGCATTTTCTTTTATTGTACTTTTACTTTATTTAATTTCAGTAATTTACTTTTCAGCAATTTACTTTCAGTAATTTACTTTTATTTTTTTTTACTTTTTACTTTTTACTTTTTACTTTTTACTTTTTTTTTACTTTTAGCAATTTACTTTTCAGTATTTAATTTTCAGAATTTACTTTATGTCTTTTATTTTATTTAAATTTTTACTACCCGTAAATATGTGTCGTAAATAAGCCAGTTATCTGGGGTTGTGATGAAATCCAATATCACTGGTTTATAAGGGGTTAAATTATAGTTTGGGTAATATAAAGATTTATTTATTGAGTCTTAATCTTAATGCTTTTTATTAACTGGCCATTAATAAAATTGAACTGGTAAACTTAAAATGAACTAGACATAGGGATTTTAAGTTTAAGACCTTAGACTCAATAGCCCACGATCTTCCTTGAGGATAGATAACCATTTAATAGATTTCCTTACAGGATAGGAATATACCTGTCGGGCGGGGGTAGCCATAATTGGAACTTAATCTTAATGAATCCAGGTAATTTGGTTGACATAGACATATAGTTCAATTGGGTTATACTGGATATTTGTAGTTGACCATCGGAAGAGGCTTTTACATAATTTAGTGTTCCAGGTTAATAAATCAATATTTTACCCAACTATAAGATAACCACTTCATCTTTAAAATGATATTGGAAGACATCACAACCCTAGATAGTTTTTAATATTGAATTTTCGTAAAACCTATTTTCGACAATTTTATTTACTTGCTTTTAAATTTAGAATCGTCACCATTTCAAATCAATTAATCAACCTGTTAGATACTAGTAATCATTTGACCTCATAAAATTAATAGATTAGATATTAAGTCCTCGTGGGATCGATATTTTTATACTACTTGAACGATATGTGCGCTTGCGTTATACGTGTGTGTTTACGCCGGTCAGAAGCGTACTGATAGTGATGTCCTAAATAATGATGACATATCATTTATTGGAAATGATATTCCCATAATACAATCAGTGAAAGCTTGGCTTTCATGAAACATTCTCGGTAGAATTCTTGGGAGAAACAACCTCTATTCTAGGAATAAAGATCAACTGGGATAGATTTAAAAGTTGTTGGCACTCTCCGAGAACTCGTACATTGAAATAAAAGTACGTGACCTGGTGTCGCATACGATTTGAGCATATGGAGTCACAATCAGGCCAATCCAAGTGATAGTCATTGGATTGATGATTAGAACATCCTTAAGTATCTTAGAGGAACTAAGGATGCTGTCTTATACTATGGAGAAAGAGAACTTGAAGTGATTGGGTTCACTGCTGTAAGTTTCCTAACCAATAATAACGACTATAAGTCGCAACAAAGGCACTATACAGTTTGAATAACGGAACAATGAGCTGGAAATCTTCCATGCAAGATACTGTTACCGAATAAACAATAAAAGTGGATTATTGTTGCAGCTGAGGCAGCAATAGAAGCCTTCTGGATTGATAATAAATCTAATTAGATTATATATAGTTCTGTTAGCAGCTGAGCTAGACTACAACACAGGCTAAAGAATTAATGGTATCATCAACGATCCAGATATATACTTCAAATATTCATCTGATTCGTTCGGATCATACATCGTGGCGATGTGATGATTGAATAAATGGCATCAGATGATAACACTGCAAATCCACTGACGAAAGCATTCCTCAATAGAAATTTGAGCGAACCGTACATAGTTCGGGTGTAGGACACTTGAGTGATTGGCTATAGGCCAAGTGGGAGATTGTTGGACAGTTATGGCCCATAGCATCACTATTTGTATAGATCATGGTGTTGTTGTACAAATTAACTATGTGACCAAGGAAATTCCTCTTTTATCATTTTTAATTAGATTACCAAGATGTATAAATGATAAAAGGTCCATATGATTAGTTCCGGATTGAGATGATATGAGACAGTATCAATCCATAAAGGTTTAATCATTAAATATCCTTAGTCGTAGTATTATCGAGATTGGACATCGATAATGCGGAATAGACTGGTATTGCACTTGTGCGCGTTGTGGGAGCATAACGGCATAGTTCTCATATATTTGGGTATTGGATACTCATGCAATTATAATAGGAGGTTGTGTTTACCGATGCTACGGGAACAGTTTCGCTCTAGATAGACCCCTTGGAATTCCATTGGTAGTATGACTATGTGTCTATGGAAGTCCGAATCAAGGTATGTGTATTTGGTCTTAACCTGAGACTTGCACCGCTAATACTTGCGACAATCAATATACTTTGGTTTTGGTCATCCAGGGCTTTAACAGGTTCTGTGTACGCCTCTTCTGGGTATATTGAGAATCGTAGTGTATTAGGTGTGATGTCGAGACGAAAGTATCACTCCAGTCATAGTGGAGATGATGATCACGTAGGATACGGAACTGGTTCTCTTATGTACTGTAGTCATCGGGATAATATGACTAGGTCATGATTATCCGATTATAGAGACTAGTTACCAGAGATCCGATATGTACTTCGTACGAGGCAGACACATTTCCAGCCCCAAGTCTTGCACGTGACACCGATACTGGATCGAAATATGCAATACTACGTATACTACGTCTGATATAGATCACATATTCTAGTAAGAATATTTCTGGAGAATTGGGTAGGCACGGTGCTTTGCTAGAAGCCAACCATGTCTTGTAAATCGGTAAAAATGTAGTACTAGGTACGTACGTGTTCGAATAGTCCGACGACCGGATTTACTGCCAACATATCCGGGGATCTCATGGGTTGCTTCCCAAAGATTCATCGATGACGTATGACTCGCACTTTATTAATCTGGGATTAATTATAAGAGAGATAAAATTAGTCTAGGATTAATTACGGAGATATTTTATCTGGGATAAAATATTAATTAAAGAGAGAGAACGATTAATTTGAAATTAATCGATAAAATAATATATTTGATATATTATACGAAATTAGATTTTAATTCGGGCGAACGAGTTAATTTAGAATTAATTCGTTAGCGACGTGAATAGTAATTTTGCTAGGCAAAATTATTTAATTAAATTTGATTTAATTATGTCGCAACGGAAAATTCGTTAATTTGGAATTAGCGAACCCGAGCCCGGGAGTGTTTGTGGGCACACTCGCATTTCGAATTCAAGTGCGGCCCACAAGTCACATCACGCATCAAATCACATCGCACATCATTCAAGTGATGGATGTCTTGTCACTTTGAGTGATTGACAACCAATCACTATTCATGAGTGATGTGAGTTGTTGGATTGCATTTATTGCAATTTTGCCTCCAAAATTATCTTAGCTTTTTGGAAGAGCTTTTGACTAATTTTGGTATATGTTTTCCGTTAGGTTTTTGAAACCAAAAACAAGACATCACTCTCTCTCCCTCTTCCACATGTTTCGGCAAAGGGCCAAACATTTTTCCTCTCTCATTTTCTTCACTAAAACCGTGAATAACAATAAGTGAAATGGAAGATTTGTTGCAAATCTTGCCAATGCTAGCACATGAAGGGTCATCCTAAGGTGATAGGGAACTAACTTATGAGCATGGAATCATCACACAAAGCTTGGAGCTTGGAGATCCTTCCATGGTGGTGACCGAATCCTCAAGGAGCACAAAGAGGACCTTGGCCAAGAGCTTCATGGAGCAAGGGCTTGTGTTCGTCGTATCCAAAAGCCGATCAATGTAAGTATGATTCCGCCATTCTTCGTTGAGTATTCACATATATGTTTCATTGCTTGAAATCGATCACGAGACTTAATAGAAACCCAACACTCTAAGTTAACTAATGTTCTGAGTTTGCATTAATAAGGAAAAATTTCATCTTAGGCTCAACCAAATCCACAATGGTAACTCTTGGCACAGGCTGATTATGAGGTAGCCAATGTAAAATGTGTCATTGCTATATTCACTAGGAGTGGTAAGGAGGTAGGCGTGCAGAACACTTCCAACATTATAATGAACCCTAAAGATAATAATGCTAACACATCTCAGGAAGAACATGTGCCACATTTCCCAGTTAGAGTACCATTTCTTCAAGCACTTAACATTTTTCATGTCGAGAAACAACCACATGGTGATGATGAGTGTCATTACTCATACATGCTAGAAATAGACATGCCAGAAAAAACTTCTCTACAACCTGAATCAAATCCTCCTGAACTGAAACCGGTCCCAAAGAACCAAAAAAAAAAGGAAAATTGGGGCTCAATTAAAGATGATACTTGGGATATTAAAAAGAAGATTGAGCCAACCTTTCCTTATGTGCAGTACCAAATTTCAACCACCAGACCTTGGGGGATCAATGGATAAAATGCCACAGCTAGACAAGCATTCTCTCACATGCCTTCATTAGTTCGCTAGATGGAAACCACCATGACAATCTGAGTTGTTACGTCTGGCTGAAGATGTAAAACTTAGCGCTAGTGGGGAGGCAACCCTTGCATCTGTATTTATTTATTTATTTTATTTCCCTTAGTTTTATTTTATCGTGTGCTAATTTCATGTTTATTTATTTATTTGCATGAATGTTTATGCAGGAGCTAGCACAACCTACACAGCCACAAAACTAAAGTCTCATCAGCAGAAACCTGATCAACTATGCGTCTGGTATTGTTGTTCCTTAATCCTTTTTCTTTATATTTATCTTACATTGAGGACAATGCAAGTTTTAAGTGTGGGGGTGTATGCATGCGCAAGACAATACTTGTATGAAAATACATGTTTTGTTTTTTTTTTTAAAATTAATTTTTGTTTTGTTTGTTTTTAGTCCTTAATAGTAAAACATAAGTCTTATGATGATATTGTTTGCTTTAGAGTGAAATCTTAGAAACGATAAGTCATTTAATGTACTTTTATTTGATACTTTGAGTAGTTGATCTATTGTTAGACTCGTAAGTACTTAATTATAGGTTTTTAGCAGTGAAAGCCTGAGTAGTTAGCAAGGTGACTAGTTGAAGAAATTGCATATCGATTAATGACCATTTTCTTAGATGTCTATCCTGATTTGCTAGTGTCATGATGTGTGGTATGATTGAAAATGAAAAGAAAAGTCTCTGGAGAAAGAAATTAAACCACATATAATCGATAAGTGTGAAGCTACCCATGGATGAGTATTAGGACCACCATGAGGAGAAATGCTACCTTAAAGGATAGGTGTGTTGAAAAATGGGGAAAAAGAAAAATTCAAAAAGAAAAAAAAAAGACAAGAAAAGAAAAGAAAAGAAATATATAAACAATACCATACTGAGCACAGAAAAGCAATTACAGAGCTTAATTGAAATATCTAGGTTGGTTTGACCCATCGATCCCAATTTTAAACGAAATCATTAAGTTGGCTTACCTAAGAATCAAGCTTTGAATGAACCTTTACACACACACACACACTATGAGTCTGGCTTAGATGATTTATTCAAAGACTTAGTTTAAGTTACGTTGAGTACTTTGAAGGTTCTCTGGTTTCATTACTAGGCATTCTTTGAGGACAATAACATGTGTAACTATTGGGATTATTGTATTTTGTTATTTTAAGTTTGCATGACTGCATGTGTTTTGAATGACGTTTATGGGTGTCGTTGTTTTAAGCCCTCACGAGACTATAAATCGTCCATGTTGGAGTTTACTAAGGTCCCAAGGATCAATAAACAAGCATGAACATGTGTGAATACAATCGAGAAAGTCGTGGAATACTCACATCGAGCTGTTGAGCGATGAGCGAGGCAACAGTATTCCATTTTCTGCCTCCTTGAACTGCTCGGCAGTGGTAGTGAATTTCCTCACTGTTTTCGGCCATTGGAGCTCATTGAACAAGCTCTAAGCTTTGTCGAATGATTCTCGGCTCATGGGTGGCCTTCCCTATCACCTTCGCATGACTCTCGTAGTGCTAGCTCTTATGATTTTTTGCCACAAAAATCAAACACTTGCTTCCCATTTCTCCCTGTGTCTCTCGGCAGTGGGCTGCCAAGAACAGAAGAAAAAACACAGCCCCAAGGGCGTGAGATGAAGAAGAGAATGGAGAAGAGAGAGAGAGATAAATGTGTTAATTGAAATTGGTAATTGATTTCTAAAATCAAATACACAATTTTGGTTCCAAAAGTCAAAGCAATTAATGCCCACAAATGCCAACCACACACATCACTCAATCACATCAATCACAAGTTGTCAAGTCACATCACTCAAAGTGACAAGTGATTTGACACTTGATGCGACTAGCGATTTGACGCTTGATTTGACTTGCGTGCCATACTCGAATTCGAAATGTGAATGCGCTCGCAAACAATCCCGGGCTCAGGTTCGCTAATTCCAAATTAACAAATTTTCCGTTGCGTCGTAAATAAATGATTACGCCTAGCGAAGTCACTATTCATGTCGCTAACGAATTAATTCTAAATTAACTCGTTCGCCCGAATTAAAATCTAATTTCAATTCCACGTCGAAATCCAATTTCGTTTAATATATCGAATATATTAATTTATCGATTAATTCCAAATTAATCGTTCTCTCTCTTAAATTGATATTTTATCCTAGATAAAATATCTCCGCAATTAATCCCAGATTAATTTTCTCTCTCATCTAATTAATCCCAGATTAATTAAAAGTGCGAGTCATACGTCATCGGTGAATCTTTGAGAAGCGACCCATGAGATCCCCAGATATGTTGGCAGTAAATACGGTCGTCGGACTATCCGAACACGTAAGTACCTTGTACTACGTTTATACCGATTTACAAGACAATGTTGGCTTCTAGCAAAGCGCCATGCCTACCCAATTCTCCAGAAATATCCTTACAGGAATAAAGGATCTATATCAGGTGTAGTATACATAGTATTGCGTATTTCTGTCCAGTATCGGATGATGATATGCAAGGCATGGGGCTGGTACAGTGTCTGCCCCGTATGAAGCATATATCGGATTACGAGCAACTAGTCTCTTTAATATCGGATAATCATGACCAAGTCATATCATCCCGACGGTTGCAACCTTTTTAGAGAACCAGTTCTGTATCCTTGCGCGATCATCAACTCCATATGGCTGGAGTGACACTTCCGTCTTGACATCACACCCAACACACTACGATTCTCAATATACCCAACATAGGCGTACACATAACCTGTTAAAGCCCTGGACGACCGCAACCAAATTATATTGATTGTCGCAAGTGTTAGCGGTGCAAGTCTCAGGTTAAGACCAAATACACCTACCCTGATTTCGGACTTCCATAGACACATAGTCATACTACCAATGGAATTCCGAGGGGGTCTATCCAGAGCGAAGCTGTTTCCCATACAATCAGTAAAACACATCCTCCTATTACACTTGCATGAGTATCATATACCCAAATATATGAGAACTATGTCGTTGTGCCCTCACAATGCGTACAAGTGTAAAACTAGTCTTTTACGTATTCATCGTTGTCCAATCTCGATAATACTCTGACTAGGGATATTTAACGATTTATCCTTCATGGACTGATACTGTCTCATATCATTCTCAATCCAGGAACAAATCACAGGGACCTCCTATCATTTATATATCTAGGTAATCTAATCACAAATGATAAGAGTGCAATCTCCTTTGTCACATAGTTAATTTGTACAACAACACCATGATCTGTACAAATAGTGACGCTATGGGTCATAATTGTCCAACAATCTCCCACTTGGCCTATAGCCAGTCACTCGAGTGTCTTACACCCGAACTATGTATGGTTGGCTCAAATTGCTAAGAAAATGCTTTCGTCAGCGGATTTGCATGATTATCGTCTGATGCAATTTATTCGATCATCATATCGCCACAATGTATGATCCGAACGAATCAGATGAATATCGAAGTATGTATCTGGATCGTTGATGAGACCATTAATTCTTTAGCCTGTTCTGACGCCTAGCTCAGCTGCTAACAGAATTATATCTAATCTAATTAGATTTATTATCGACCCAAATGGCTTCTATTGCCGCTTCAGCTGCAGTAATAACCCGCATTTGTTGTTTATTCGGTAACAGTATCTTGCTTGGAAGATTTCCAGCTCACTGTTCCGTTATTCAAACTGTATAGTACCGTTTGTGACTTTTAGTCGTCTAATCGGTTTAGGAAACTTGCTATAGTGATCCCAGTCACTTAAAGTTCTCTTTCTCCATAGTTTAAGACAGCATTCTTAGATCTCTAAGATACTAACGGATGTTCTTAACATCAATCCAGTGACCATCACTTGGATTGGCCTGTTTGTGAATCCATATGCTCAAAGCGTATGAGACACCAGGTCGCGTACATTTTTCAATGTACGATTTCTCGGAGAGTTTTATCGAAAGCCAAGCTTTCACCAATTGTAATATAGGAATATCATTTCCAAGTAATGACGTATTATCATTATTTTATAGGACAGTCAGAGTCAGTGTGCTCCCACTAACCCTCTTATATACACAATAATCATTTCGTTTTGAATTAAATCATAAACCATTATGATTAAATCAAAACGACAATTCCAAGAACCTAATGCTTGCTTCAATCCAAACATGGATCGAACAACCTGCAAACCTTGTTTGCTTGTTATGGTACGACAAAATCGACAGGATGTTGTAAACATCCTCCAAAAGGTTTCCTTTTCAGGAAAGCGATTTTCCCGTTAAGCTGTCATATTTCATAAATGAAACATGCAGCAGTAGCAAGCATTATCCAAATGGATTTACCGTGGCAACAGGTAAAAGGTTGAATCGTAATCAACACAATGTTGATAACGATACCTTTCCGCTACAAGCTTAGCTTAGTACGTTGGTTTGTTGCCTTCCATGTATGTCTTCCTTGAAGACTTATATAGTACCAATAGGCATAATGCCTTGTGGTACATCAACTAGTATCCCTAACTTAATTGATATTCATGGAATCAATTTCGGATTCATGACACTTTTTCATAATAGGGAGTTGATACATTGTATCACTTCCTCATACGTAGTCAGTTGGTATTCCTCAAAAGATTGACATCTTTACAAGGTGAGATCAGAAACCCATACCCCAGGTTGTTTTCTGACTCTCTCCGACATACGCGGTTCTTGTGTATTCGAAGATTATTGGTAATAGCTTCATCATTGATGAACTATTTGTTTTCCATTAAGATTCGGTGCCTAGAACAGTATTACTCCGATTTTCATCGAGTTTTACTATCCTCCAACTTACCACTGCATATCGGTATTCCTCTTAGGAAAATCGCATGGCGAGCAACAATTACATTGTTCTCTTGTGAGTTGTATAAGTACTATACTTTGGTATCCCTATGATATCTTACAATTGGCACTTATCCAATTTGGGTTCTAGTTTGGTATCATCCAAACATATGCCTAGCATACCCAAATTATCAGGAATGTGAAACCCGGTTTCTTTCCTGTTCATATCTAATATGAAGTCTGTCTAACAGATTTTAATGGAACCTTATTCAAAATAAATTCTGCACTGTTTATGGCTTATCTGTTGAAGGAAATGGTAGCTCATAACGACTCATGATTAACCTTATCTTGTCTAACAAAATTCGGTTTATTCGTTTGGACACACCGTCAAACTGACGTGTTCCGGGAGGAGTCCTCATTGAAAGAATACTATACTCTTTCAAGTATATTAGAAACTTATTGCTTAAGTATTTTCCATTACGGTCTTACCGTGACGGTATAATACTATAGCAGATCTGTTTGTCTATTTTCGTGTCGAAACTCTAAAAGTTTCCGATTTGTGTTTCAAAAGAAACACATAACCATAACGCGATGCCACATCCGTAAAGGTCACGTAATATTCATATCCACCTCTAGCCTAGCTAGACATGGGCCCACTTGCTTCACTATGAAGTAGGGCTAACAGATCAGTGGCATTTACACTTTTACCAAGTAAATAATGTTATAGGCACATTGCCCAATAAACTAGATTCGTAGACTTTATTTGAATAGGATCAAATCAGTCCTAGTACCCACTCTTCGAAACTGTGGATATACGAGTCTTGTTTGATTGTGTCCCAGACAACAATGCCACATTTAAGTTTCATCTGATCAAATCAAATCGAGCTATTTGTTTGTCACGTTATATTCTTTTGAGATTTATTTATATTCAAAATATAAACTCTGTTATTCACATCTAATGTGTTTATCTCAATATCATCTTTATATAATAAAACACTTTAGTGTTCTAGAATATAAAGGTACACCTGCAGCGGGTTATACACTGATATAGAGATAATGTATCTAGTCAAACTAGTTACATTATAACAGTTTCCTATTTTAGGTACACACCTGAAAGGTAGTTCCTAAACTTAGGTATCTACGGTTAAAACAGCGACTTTCGTCCCATTTTCAATTCGCAGATAAATCTCAATTGAAGTCAGTATCCTGCTCATAGCAGATTCTGAACATCAAAATATATATATATATATATATATATTTCACACTAAGTATCTAAAATCCAATTTTAATACTAGTAGTGAATATATTTATGACAAACATATTTGAAGTCAGAGCCTTGCTCGTCTTCAATTCCTTCATGTCTGCTTTGTCCAAACGGCAATCACGCTTCCGCGATCCCGTTTTCCACATTTAAGCAGACATTTTGGGATATGTCCTTTATCTTTCTAAAAGATTATAATGATTTTTGTCTTTGCCCTATTCCATATTCCAGAAGCCTTTGGCCAAGCCTTGGGTTTCTAGAATATCGAAGTAAGGTGCGCCTTGCGCTACTTGCCAATTGTAAAGTTTGACTTTATCTCCTTGAGAATAGTCATTAACTCTCCAAGAGTTATTTATTACAATTTAGTACTTCTAAAATCTAAGCATAGATTTATGAAGATCCTTCAATTTCATCATCATACTTTAAGGATCTAATCCTTAGTTCTGATTCAGAAATTAAGGAGTCTACTGCGATAAGCTAAATGGATTAAGCACTTAAGTTATCATTACATGATCTTCCAAAGATCATGCTCTACTATTTGCTTAACTTCGGGCTTAAGGCCTAATATGTTATTTTATCAATTAAAGTAACTTATTAGTTTCCAGGACCATCCTGAAATTTATTCCCAATTTGAAAATTAAACCATTTAAATACATTTTCCCTAGGATTATGTTTTAAATGTCAATCTTCCAAATTTATCTTGATTCTAATAGTCCAACTATTTAATCAACGATTTAGGTACTATTTATTATAATGATTACAATAGTCCAACTATTTAATCAACTATAATTTAATAGATTAAAATCAATTATATTGATTACTATAATCCAATTATAAAATCAACTATAAATGAATAGTTTGAATATAGTCCAACTATTTATTAAAACAACATTTAAATATTAGTCCAACTAATATTTAATTTATTTGACGACGAATGATATTTGTTTGAGCGCGTATGGCAAGTAATTAAACGAATATTGCAAATTCAATTCTTGCCTCCCACTATTTTTCGACGAGCCTCTAACCCTCTGTCGAGTACTCAGGAAACCGTGTTTCCTAGCGGGCTAGGATCCCGTTAAATATCACATAATCTTGACTTTGGCCAAAAAATTGTATGATAATTAACTAGGTAGATCTCTAAGATCGATTGGATCCAATCCAATTCCCAGATCCAATAGGGGGACATCCAAGTCCGAAACATATATCTTATATATGCCAATACATCCAATGTATTACCTAACCTTTTTCCTCTGAATCAACTAAGCCTTGGCTTTGGCACAACAAACTTAGTGATCCCAGTCAAGCGCGACCCATTGACCATGGAAAGCTTCGTAATCAATGTTGATGGACAAGAAGTGGCCTTGATTTTGGCCAACAAACCACAACTTGGACAAGACACCAATATGGAACAAAGCTCTCATGATTCAAACACATCCTCGACGGACAAAGGCTTTGACTTTGGCCAACAAGCCAATGCCAGTCTCGGATCTTGAGTAAGAATCACTCAATGGAAGGAAAAATGCTTAATATTTGCGAGGGTTTTTCGAGTGCAAATTGGCAACCAATTTATTATCTTTGTTAAGGTCTCATCATCATACACCCTTAAACATGCATTCTAAACACATAATAAAGCGCATATGAAAAATAATAATGATATGCAGATGGATACTTTACACATTGATCCTAGATCCAATCTCTCCCTTTCTCTCTCCCGCTAGCAGATGTATTACTTCTACCTGTTACACTACACTTCTAAAGAAACCTCATTTACATTGAGGGGAATAGGTGAGAAGAGAATACAAAGAATAAGGAGGTAATAAGGCTGGACACGCAGGTCCAATTTAATAAATCAAATTTATTACAACAATTTCTAAAATTGTCCCACCCATCTAATATCCATCCGATATACATTATTCATGCATCGCAACCATGTATTCACACAAGCATGTTATCAATCAATCTAATCAAATTAATTAATCTGATAATTAGTGAACATCCAATGTTCAAACAACGATTTGATTTTGCTCGAGTCAAACTCGTTTTGCGAATAAGTACTCAAAGTACGAATTCTCGAATTAAATTAAACTACACAATTAAATCCAATTCAATTTGTATTTAATTCTAATTCACTATTTAATTCCAAATTAAATATCACACTTTATTTACGAACCTTTACGATTTAAATTCCAAATTTAATCGTTACGGGTCTCAAAGCCCGATTAACGTCCAACGTCAATTTAATTAAAGTCCAATGGGCTTTTAATTAATTTCTTAAGGCGTGGACTTTTGGTCAAACCGAATAACCAAAATCCAATCTGGGAGTTACCCCATAAGCCTAGAAATCAATCTTGGCCCATTAGGCCCAATTAAACTTTAAAGGTCCATTAGTCGCATTTCGGCTTTATGGAAGCGTTTTTGGGCCCAATTGGATCCAACCAATTTTGCCTAAACCCAACTTAGTACAACCAAGCCCAATAAGCCCAATAACAACATTTCAAGCCCAATTTCCAAAATTAGCCCAATTCAATTAAATTACCAAATTCCAAATTCTTAATTTAATTAATTATAAAGTGTATTGCATAATTAATCACATAAATCAATATTTCCAAATCATCAATTCATACAACTAATCATGCTTTTCAACATCAAATAGTGTCCAACACAATTTCATCAAAAATCAAACCCATTCATGCTTCTATATGTCTCGGCAATATTGGGGATTTTATGTTCGATTCGAATTCAATCAAATTAATTCCACAATCGACATTAAATCATATTCCCGAATGATTTCCAACACATCCAATGATCAAAAATCAAAAATCCCAAGATATTATAGGGCTCAACCATTCGGCCAACACAACAATTTGGGGAAAAAATGATCCAATCACAATTTCTTGAAATTGATCCAATCAATCTTCAATTCAAACAAATTTAAGCATATTCATTCATCCAATTTCACAAATTCATGCTCAAAATCAATTTACCCAAATTTTAACCCTAAACATTTTTCATTATTTTCCTTGCTCATGATACCATTGTTGGAGTTTACTAAGGTCCCAAGGATCAATAAACAAGCATGAACATGTGTGAATACAATCGAGAAGGTCGCGGAATACTCACATCGATCGGTTGAGCGACGTGCGAGGCAATAAAATTCCATTTTCTGCCTCCTTGAACTGCTCGGCAGTGGCAGTGAATTTCCTCACTGTTTTCGGCCATTGGAGCTCCTTGAACAAGCTCAAATCTTCTTCGAACTATTCTCGGCTCATAGGTGGACTTCCCTATCACCTTCGCATGTCTCTCATAATGCTAGCTTTTATGATTTTTTGCCACAAAAATCAAACACTTGCTTTCCATTTCTCCTTTTGTCTCTCGGCAGTGGGCTGCCAAGAAGAGAAGAAAAAACACAGCCCCAAGGGCGTGAGATGAAGAAGAGAATGGAGAAGAGAGAGAGATAAATGTGTTAATTGAAATTGGTAATTGATTTCTAAAATCAAATACACAATTTTGGTTCCAAAAGTCAAAGCAATTAATGCCCACAAATGCCAACCACACACATCACTCAATCACATCAATCACAAGTTGTCAAGTCACATCACTCAAAGTGACAAGTGATTTGACGCTTGATGCGACTAGTGATTTGACGCTTGATTTGATTGCATGCTGCACTCGAATTCGAAATGCGAATACGCTCGCAAACAATCCCGGGCTCGGGTTCACTAATTCCAAATTAACGAATTTTTCGTTGCGTCGTAATTAAATGATTACGCCTAGCGAAGTCACTATTCACATCGCTAACGAATTAATTCTAAATTAAATCGTTCGCCCGAATTAAAATCTATTTTCAAATCCACGTCGAAATCCAATTTCGTTTAATATATTGAATATATGAATTTATCGATTAATTCCAAATTAATCGTTCCCTCTCTTTAATTGATATTTGATCCTAGATAAAATATCTCCGCAATTAATCCCAGATTAATTTTCTCTCTAATCTAATTAATCCCAGATTAATTAAAAGTGCGAGTCATAAGTCAACGGTGAATCTTCGGGAAGCGACCCATGAGATCCCCAAATATGTTGGCAGTAAATACGGTCGTCGGACTATCCGAACACGTAAGTACCTCGTACTACATTTATACCGATTTACAAGACAAGGTTGGCTTCTAGCAAAGCGCCATGCCTACCCAATTCTCCAGAAATATCCTTACAGGAATAAATGATCTATATCAGGCGTAGTATACACAGTATTACGTATTTCTGTCCAGTATCGGATGATCACATGCAAGGCCTGGGGCTGGTACAGTGTCTGCCCCGTACGAAGCATATATCGGATTACGAGCAACTAGTCTCTTTAATATCAGATAATCATGACCAAGTCATATTATCCTGACGGTTGCAACCTTTTTAGAGAACCAGTTATGTATCCATGCGCGATCATCAACTCCATATGACTGGAGTGACACTTCCGTCTTGACATCACACCCAACACACTACGATTCTCAATATACCCAGCATAGGCGTACACAGAACCTGTTAAAGCCCTGGAGGACCGCAACCAAAGTATATTGATTGTCGCAAGTGTTAGCGGTGCAAGTCTTAAGTTAAGACCAAATACACATACCTTGATTTCGGACTTCCATAGACACATAGTCATACTACCAATGGAAATCCGAGGGGGTCTATCCAGAGCGAAGCTGTTTCCCGTACCCTCGGTAAAATATAACCTCCTATTACACTTGCATGAGTATCTTATACCCAAATATATGAGAACTATGTCGTTGTGCCCTCACAACGCGCACAAGTGTAATACTAGTATTTTACGTATTCATCGATGTCCAATCTCGATAATACTCTGACTAGGGATATTTAATGATTTATCCTTCGTGGACTGATATTGTCTCATATCATTCTCAATCCAGGAACAAATCACAGGGATCTCCTATCATTTATATATCTTGGTGATCTAATCACAAATGATAAGAGTGCAATCTCCTTTGTCACATAGTTAATTTATACAACAACACCATGATCTGTACAAATAGTGACGTTGTGGGTCATAATTGTCCAACAGTCCACTAGGGACATCTAAGGGTTTAAAGTCTTGTTGCATAAGCTAAATTCAATCGTGATCCCTACGAAAGTGGCTTAGATAGTTTTATTTATTGAGTTCTTATTTTATCTTTCGCTTGAATTACTAAGGACTAGCAATAAGCTGGTTGGGGGTTGTGATAAGTGCATGAAAGTGTACTTTGAACATCACTAACTCGACTAAATTATCTTGTATTTAATCTTAATTAGAGTCATTTTTTGTTTTGTTATTAGCAGCAATGGAATATGAAGTTTGGAGCAATTAAACATGTTTCAAAGCCTAACGGAAGCATCAGACCCCCACGGGAAGAGCAGGACGCAAGACGCAAAGCACCACGGAAAGAACCACTGGTACCGCGGCACCCAACTTCTTGATGTATTTGATGCGCACAATGACTTCATGGCTTTTCTATATAAACCCAACATCGTCCAAACCCTAGAAATGGAGGAAAATCAGAGAGAAACAAGAGAACAAAGAGAGAACAAATAGCCACAAACATAAAATCAATGGAGGAGAAAGAAGAACTTAAAGGAATCCATGACGTCTCTCTGATATATCAAGGCTGTATATCTTTCTCGCATGGAGAACTAATCTCCTAGGCAAAGTTAAGGATGAACTCTTGTATCTAAACTTCTTATATTTATATTTTTGGTTCCTAAAAACTCTTTTAATGTTTAATAAAATTGATGGTTGTTATTCTTTATTATTTTATGATTTCTGAACCCAGAGACTGTGTTTTGTCAACTCCCATATAGATCCAATCATGCTTTTTCTATGTGTGATTTATGAACCCAGTTGTGACTGGTAAAGTTGTTTTATGTGTTGGTCTTCTGCTGCAGTATTGCCTTATGGTATATTGTTGTTGGATAATATGACCCATAGCGTCACTATTTGCACAGATCATTGTGTTGTTGTAGCAAATTAACTATGTAATAAGGAAATTGCACTCTCATCATTTGTGATTATATCACCATAGATATATAAATGAAGAGAGGTCCCTATGATTAGTTCCTGGATTGAGATGATATGAGACAGTATCAGTCCACGAAGGATTAATCATTAAATATCCCTAGCCGTAGTATTATCGAGACTGGACATCGATAATGCGGAATAGGCTAGTATTGCACTTGTGTGCGTTGTGAGGGCACAACGTAGTTCTCATATATATAAGTATTGGATACTTATGCAAGTGCGATAGGAGGTCGTGTTCTCCGATGGTACGGGAAACAGCTTCGCTCTGGATAGACCCCGCGGAATCCCATTGGTAGTATGTCTGCGTGTCTATGGGAGGCCGCATCAGGGTAGGTGTATATGGTCTTAACCTGAGACTTGCATCGCTAGTACTTGCGACAATCGGTAAACTTTGGTTTTGGTGGTGGGGGGCCTAAACTGGTTCTGTGTTCACCTCTTCTGGGTTTATCAGGAATCGTAGTGCACTGGCTGTGATGTCAAGATGGAAGTGTCACTTCAGTCATATGGAGTTGACGATCATGCAGGATACAGAACTAGTGCTCTATAAAAGGTTGCAACCGTCGGGACAATATGACTAGGTCAGTATTGCCCGATTCAAATAGACTAGTTGCTTGATGTCCGATATATGTTTCGTACGGGGCAGACACATTTCCAGCCCCAGGCCTAACATGTGATCGTCCGATACTGGATCGATATATGCAATACAATACAATTGTATACTACGCTTGATACAGATCTTAATATTCTTAAATGGATATGTCCGGAGAATTAGGTAGACTTGGTGCTTTGCTAGGAGCCGACCATGTCTCGTAAATCGGTAGAACGTAGTACTTGGTACGTACGTGATTTGGATACTCCGACGACCGTATTTACTGCCAACTTATCCGGAGATCTCATGGGTCGCTTCCCGATAATCCACCGATGACGCACAACTCGCACTCTTGAATAATCTGGGATTATAATAGAAGAGAGAGAAAATTAATCTAGGATTAATTACGGAGATATTTTATCTAGGATAAATTTCGTTTAGAGAGAGATAACGATTAATTTGGAATTAATCAATAAATTAATATATTCGATATATTAAATGAAATTAGATTTCGACGCTGAATTAAAATTAGATTTTAATTCGGGCGAATGAATAATTTAGAATTAATTCGTTAGCGACGTGAATAGTGAATTCGCTAGGCGTAATCATTTAATTACGACGCGACGGAAAATCGTTAATTTGGAATTAACGAACCCGAGCCGAGTGTGATTGGAGCGCATTCGTACTTCGAATTCGAGTGCGGCATCGCAAGTCGCATCAAGCGTCAAATCATTAGTCGCATCAAGCGTCAAATCACTTGTCACTTTGAGTGATATGACTTGACATCATTTCACTTTATAAAGGTGATATGAATAGTGATGGATTTGACTAAAATAGTGTAAAGAGCATTTTGGAGGGAAAAGCTTTTAGTTTTGGCTCCAAATTTCATTTGGTAAATTGGATTTTATTAATGAAATTGATTATTTATTTTGAAATATATAATCAAAACTTTTACACAAATTTTTAATTAAGTCAAAAACACATTCTCTCTCTCACTCTCTCATCTCCTCACACGCCTAAACAGTGAATTAATTCACTGGTTTTGAACTCATTTTGGGCGTGAATACAAGGGAAGCAAGAGTGATTTTCATGGTGATAAATCATGTGCTAGCACACATACGAGTCTGCGAAGGTGGTAGGGAGGTTCGCCCATGAGCCGGGATCCATCGGACGAGGCTTAGAGCTCCGTTTCGTCATCTCAAAACTGAAAAATGGAGGCAGTGGACTGCCAGCAATGTGCGGCCCAAAACAGTGAGCTTTTTGGCTTCGTTCATCTCCAAATCGACTCAACCGATCGATGTGAGTATTCCGCTACCTCCGTTGATGTATTTACACATTAATTTCATTGCTTGTTTGATCTTGGGACCTTAATAAAACCAACAATGGCATCAAGAGCTTAGGTTCAAGCATGAAATTTGTAGGGCTTAAAATTTGGGTAAATGTGATTTGAGCATGATTTGAATAAATTGATTGTTTGAGTATGCTTATAACATGTTTAATTTCATTTTGGTTGGACTAATTTGACGAAAAATGATTTGGAATTATTTTCCCCCAAATGGACATCATGGCCGAATGTATATGTATTTTGGGATCTTGGATTTTTTGATTTTTAATTCATTTGATGAGTTAGAATCGATTAGATTGACGTTAATTTGAATTGAATTGGATTAGATTTCGAATTGGACAAAAATCCCCAAAACCTTACCTTGGCCGAATTGGTGTTAGTGCCCTAATGTCTTGGTAATTTTGATTTTGTGATATTGGATGTGTATGAAATCAAATTGGATGGTGATTTAATGTTGATTATGGATTCGATTGGATTGAAACCGAATCGGACACAAAATCCCTCTTTTGGCCGAGACTAAAGAAGCATGTAAATGGTTTGATTTTTCATTTTGTGTGTTGGACATATGATAATGATTATTGAGTATGATTAATGGACTAATTTAGTGTTTTGGAAATGTTGATTTAGTTAATTAATCATGATATACACTTTAGGTAATTAAATTGCGAATTGGAATTGGTAATTTAATTAATTGGGCCTAATTTTGGAAATTGGACTTTAAAGTTGTATTTGGGCCTATTGGGCTTGATTTATCAAGTTTGGTTTAGGCCAAGTGGATTGGATCCAATTGGGCCCAAAACCTTAACCATAAAGCCCAAATGCAACTAATGAACCTTTAAAGTTCAATTGGGCCTAATGGGCCAAGATTGATTTATGGGCTTATGGGGTAAATCCCGGATTGGACTTTGGTTATCGGTTTGACCCGAGTTGACCAAAAGTCCACGCCTTAAGAAATCAATTAAAAGCCCATTGGACTTTAATGAATTGACGTTGGACGTTAATCGGTCTTTGAGACGCGTTACGATTAAATTTGGAATTTAAATCGTAAAAGGTTTATTAAATAAAGTGCAATATTTAATTTGGAATTGAATAGTGAATTAGTATTAAATGCATGTTAAATTTGATTTAATGATGTAGTTTAATTTAATTCATGAATTCGTACTTTAAAGTACTTATTCGCAAAAAACGAGTTTGACTCGAAACAAATCAAATCGTTGTTTGAACATTGGATGATCACTTAATTATCAGATTAATTAATTTTATTAGATTGATTGATAGCATGCTTATGTGTGTGAATACGTGGTTGTGTTGAATGAATAATGTATATCGGATGGATATTAGTTGGGTGGGCAATTTTAGAAATTGTTGTAATAATTCGATTTATTAAATTGGACCTGCGTGGCCAGCCTTATCACCTTCATTCTCTTTGTATTCTCTTCTCACCTATTCCCCTCTATGTATATGAGGTTTCTTTAGAAGTGTAGTGTAACGGGTAGAAGTAGTACAAGTGCTAGCTTGAGTGAGAGAAGGGAGAGATTTGATCTAGGATCAATGTGTGAAGTATCCATCCGCATATCATTATTATTTATTTTCATACTCGCTTTATTATGTATTTAGAATGCATGTTTAAGGGGTATGATGATGAGACCTTAACAAAGATAATTAAATTGGTAGCCAATTTGCACGCGAAAAACCCTCGTTATATATATATTAAGCGATTATCCTTCCATTGAATGATTCTTGTTCAAGATCCAATTGGCATTGGTTTGTTGGCCAAGTCAAGACCTTGTCAATTGGATGTATTTGAATCATGAGAGTTTTGTTCCACATCGGTGTCTTGTCCAAGTTGTGATTTGTTGGCCAAAGTCAAGATCACTTCTTGTCCAACGACATTGATTACGAAACTTTCCTTGTCAATGGGTCCCGCTTAACTGGAGTCATTAGGTTTGTTGTGCCAAAGCCAAGGCCTAGATGATTCGGAGGATATGGTCAGGAAAATGTATTAGATACATTGGCGTAAATAATATGTTTAGGACTTGGATGTCCACCTAACCGGATCTAGGAATTGGATTGGATCCAATTGATCTGTGAGATCTACCTAGTTAAATAGCATACAGCTTGTTGGCCAAAGTCAAGGTTGTATGTTATTTAATAGGATCCTAGCCCACTAGGAACACGGTTTCCCGAGTACTCGACAGAGGGTTAGAGGCTCGACGAAAAATAGTGGGAGGTAAGTATTGAATTTGCAACAATCGTTCAATTACTCGCTAAACACGCTCATTTATATTTTTCTCGTCGTATTAATCAAAAGTATTAGTTGGACTAATATTTTATGTTGTTTTAAAAATATATATATAGTTGGACTATATACAAACTTATTCAATATATAGTTGATTTTATAATTGGATTATAGTAATCAATATAATTGAATTAAAATGATAGTTGATTTTATAATTGGATTATAGTAATCAATAAAATTATAGTTGATTAAATAATTGGATTATTGTAATCATTATAATACATAGTACCTTATTAAAATTGATTAAATAGTTGGACTATTAAAATCAAGAAAGAATTGAAAGGTTGAATATTTAAAATATATAATCCTTGGGATTAATGTTTTAAATGATTTAATTTTCAATTGGGAATTAATAATAGGTTAATTTATTTGATAAAATAACTTATTATGACTAAGCCCATAATTAAGCAAATAGTAGAGCATAAAATCTTTGGAAGATTTATGTGATGATGACTTTAATGCTTAATTAATATACTTATAATAAATCTATCATTAGATTTAAAAGTATCAAAGTTTGTAATTGGGCATGTAGCACAAGGTGCATATCGTTTCGATATTCCGAAACCCAGGCTTGGCCAAAGGTTTGTGAAATATTGAAAAGAATAATTGACATATCCCGAAGCGACTACCATTTGGATATGGAAGACACGAAGGAATTAAAGAAAGGGCGAGGCTCTAACTTTAAAAATATTTATCAAAGTTATGTTCACTACTGGTATTGAAATTGGATTTTAAATACTTAGTGTGGTACATAAAATATGTGTATTGATGTTCAGAATCCGCTATGAGTTGGATACTGACTTTAAACCGAGATTTCTCTGCAAATCGGAAACTGGATGAAAGTCGCTGTTTCGACCGTGGATACCTAAGTTTAGGAACTACCCTTTGGGTATGTACTTAAATTAGGAACTGTTATAATGTAACTAGTTTGACTAGAGACATTATCTCTATCAGTCAGTGTTTAATCCATTGCGGATAAAACCTTTATATTATAGAACACTAAGTGTTTTATTATATAAAGATGATACTGAGATAAAATACATTAGATGTAAATAACAGAATTTATATTTTGAATATAAAGAAAAATCTCAAACATATAAATGACAAATAAATAGCTCAAATTGATTTGATCAATAGAGACTTATTGTGGCATTGTTGTCTAGGACACAATTAAAGAAGACTCGTATATCCACACTTTTGAAGAGTGGGTACTAGGACTGATTTGACTATTCAAAAAGGTCTGCGAATCTAGTTTGTTAGGTAAAGTACCTAAAATACTATTTACTTTGTAATAGTAAAAGTGCCACCGATCTGTCAGCCTTATTCATGGTGAAGTATGTGGGCCCATATCTAGCTGGGCTAGATGTGAACATGAATATTTCGTGACCTTAACAGATGTAGCATCACGTTATGCTTTTGTGTCTTTTGAAGAATACAAATCGGAAACTTTAAAGTTTCGACACGAAGTAAACAAACAGATCGGCTATAGTATTATTCCACCACGGTAAGACCGTATTGGAAAATACTTAAGCAGTAAGTTTCATATACACATGAAAGATTACGGTATTCTTTCATATGAGGACTCCTCTCAAGACACGTCTGTTAGACGGTGTGTCCGAACTAAAACCGAATTTTGTTGGACATGATTAGGTTTATCACAAGTCGCTCTGAGCTACTATTTCCTTCTACAGTATATGTATTTACAGTGCAAAACTTATTTAGAATAAGGTTCCTTGAAAATCTATTTGGCAGATGTCGTATAGGATATGAATAGGGAAGAAACGGGGTTTCTCATTCCTGATAATTTGGGTATGCCAGGCATAACGTTTGGATGATACCAAACTAAAAGACCCAAATTGGATAAGTGCCAATATAGGTTATCCTAATGGAAACCTTAAGTATAGTACTTGTAAATCTCACATGAGAACAATGTGATTGTTGCTCACCATGCGGTTTTCCTGAGAGGAATACCGATATGCAGTGTTCAGTGGGAGGATAGTGATACTCGATGAAAATCGGAGTAATACTGTTCTCAAGTCACGAAGTCCGTAATGGAACACAAAGAGTTCATCAATGATGAATCTATACCATTAATCTTCAAATACACAAGAACTGGTAGATCGGATAGAGTCAGAAACACAACCTAGGGTATGGTTTCTGATCTAACCTCATAAAGATGTCAATCTTATGAAGGTATATCCACCGACTACATTTTGAGGAAGTGATACGAGGTATCGACTCCCTATTATGGCAAAGTGCCATGAGTCCGAAATGGATTCCATGTATAACAACTATTTTGGATACTAGTTGTTGTACCACAAGGCATTATGCCTATTGGTACTTTGAATGTCTTCAAGGAAGACATACATGGATGACAACATACCAACGTACAAAGCTAGGCTTTTGACGGAAGGTATCGTTATCAACATCGTGTTAATAACGGTTCAACCTTTTGCTTGTTGCCATGGTAAATCCATTTTGAAGATGCTTGTTGATAACTGTATATTTCATTTATGAAATATGTCAGTTACAAATCAAAATCGCTTTCCTGAAAAGGAAACTTTTGGAGAATGTTTATAACATTCTGACGATTTTGTATAACCGACAAACAAGGTTTGCGGATTATTCAATCCATGTTTGGATTGAAGCAAGCATAAAGTTCTTGGAACTGTCGTTTTGAAATAATCATAATGGTTTATGATTTGACTCAAAACAAAATAATTCTTGTGTATATAAGGAGGTTAGTGGGAGCGCACTGACAGTTAAAATCCCATAAAGCAATTGGTGAAAGCTTGGCTTTCATAGATATTCTTTCATAGAAATTCTCCATAGAATTCTGGGGAGTAACAACCTTTATTCAAGGAATAAAGATCTACTGGGATAGATTTGGAGTTGTTAACACTCTCTGAGAAATTGTACATTTAAAATGTACTTGTATTGGTGTCTCATACGCTTCGAGCATATGGAGTCACAATCGGGTCAATCCAAGTGATAGTCACTGGATTGAAATTAAGAACATCTGTTAGTATCTCAGAGAACTAAAGATGCTATCTTAAACTATGGAGAAGGAGAACTTGAAGTGACTGGGATCACTACAGAAAGTTTCCAAACGATTAAATACTACGGTACTATAAAGTTTGAATAACGGGACAGTGAGCTGGAAATCTTCCAAGCAAGATAACTGTTGCCGAATAAACAACAAATACGGATTATTGCTGCAGCTGAGGCAGCAATAGAAGTTTTGGATTGAAATAAATCTAATTAGATTAGATGTAGTTCTGATAGCAGCTGAGCTAGGCGTCAGCAAAGGCTAAGGAATTAAAGGTCTCATCGACGATCCAGATATATACTTCTATATCATCTGATTCGTTCGGATCATAGATCGTGGCGACGTGATGATCGTATAAATCACGTCAAACGATAATCAAACAAATCCGCTGACGAAAACCTTTTCTCAGCAATTTGAGCGAACCATACATAGTTCGGGTGTTGGACACTTGAGTGACTCGCTATGTGCCAAGTGGGAGATTGTTGGATAATATGACCCATAGCGTCACTATTTGCACAGATCATTGTGTTGTTGTAGCAAATTAACTATGTAATAAGGAAATTGCACTCTCATCATTTGTGATTAGATCACCATAGATATATAAATGAAGAGAGGTCCCTATGATTAGTTCCTGGATTGAGATGATATGAGACAGTATCAGTCCACGAAGGATTAATCATTAAATATCCCTAGTCGTAGTATTATCGAGACTGGACATCGATAATGCGGAATAGGCTAGTATTGCACTTGTGTGCGTTGTGAGGGCACAACGACATAGTTCTGATATATATAAGTATTGGATACTTATGCAAGTGCGATAGGAGGTCGTGTTTCTCCGATGGTACGGGAAACAGCTTCGCTCTGGATAGACCCCGCGGAATCCCATTGGTAGTATGTCTGCGTGTCTATGGGAGGCCACATCAGGGTAGGTGTATATGGTCTTAACCTGAGACTTGCATCGCTAGTACTTGCGACAATCGGTAAACTTTGGTTTTGGTGGTTGGGGGGCCTAAACTGGTTATGTGTTCACCTCTTCTGGGTTTATCAGGAATCGTAGTGCACTGGGTGTGATGTCAAGATGGAAGTGTCACTTCAGACATATGGAGTTGATGATCACGCAGGATACAGAACTAGTGCTCTATAAAAGGTTGCAACCGTCGGGACAATATGACTAGGTCAGTATTGCCCGATTCAAAGAGACTAGTTGCTTGATGTCCGATATATGTTTCATACGGGGCAGACACATTTCCAGCCCCAGGCCTAACATGTGATCGTCCGATACTGGATCGATATACGCAATACAATACAATTGTATACTACGCTTGATACAGATCTTAATATTCTTAAATGGATATGTCCGGAGAATTAGGTAGACTTGGTGCTTTGCTAGCCGACCATTGTCTCGTAAATCGGTAGAACGTAGTACTTGGTACGCACGTGATTCGGATACTCCGACGACCGTATTTACTACCAACTTATCTGGAGATCTCATGGGTCGCTTCCCGATAATCCACCGATGACGCACAACTCGCACTCTTGAATAATCTGGGATTATAATAGAAGAGAGAGAAAATTAATCTAGGATTAATTACGGAGATATTTTATCTAGGATAAAATATCGTTTAGAGAGAGATAACGATTAATTTGGAATTAATCAATAAATTAATATATTCGATATATTAAATGAAATTAGATTTCGACGCTGAATTAAAATTAGATTTTAATTCGGGCGAACGAATTAATTTAGAATTAATTCGTTAGCGACGTGAATAGTGAATTCGCTAGGCGTAATCATTTAATTACGACGCGACGGAAAAATCGTTAATTTGGAATTAACGAACCCGAGCCCGAGTGTGATTGCGAGCGCATTCGTACTTCGAATTCGAGTGCGGCATCGCAAGTCGCATCAAGCGTCAAATCATTAGTCGCATCAAGCGTCGAATCACTTGTAACTTTGAGTGATATGACTTGACATCATTTCACTTTAATAAAGGTGATATGAATAGTGATGGATTTGACTAAAATAGTGTAAAGCATTTTGGAGGGAAAAGCTTTTAGTTTTGGCTCCAAATTTCATTTGGTAAATTGGATTTTATTAAATGAAATTGATTATTTATTTTGAAAATATATAATCAAAACTTTTACACAAATTTTAATTAAGTCAAAAACACAATTCTCTCTCTCACTCTCTCATCTCCTTCACGCCTAAACAGTGAATAATTCACTGGTTTTGAACTCATTTTGGGCGTGAATACAAGGGAAGCAAGAGTGATTTTCATGGTGATAAATCATGTGCTAGCACACATACGAGTGCTTGCGAAGGTGGTAGGAGGAGGTTCGCCCATGAGCCGGGATCCATCGGACGAGGCTTAGAGCTCCGTTTCGTCATCTCAAAACTGAAAAATGGAGGCAGTGGACTGCCAGCAATGTGCGCCCAAAACAGTGAGCTTTTTGGCTTCGTTCGTCTCCAAATCGACTCAACCGATCGATGTGAGTATTCCGCTACCTCCGTTGATGTATTTACACATTAATTTCATTGCTTGTTTGATCTTGGGACCTTAATAAAACCAACAATTGTCAACGTTATATAGCTCGTAATGATAACATTTGTGTGTTGTTAACATATAAAAAATAATCATTGATTACCTTAGAATTTGACTTGTGTAGAATTGAATATCTTACGGTTGTTGGTTTGGGATGTGAAACCTTCAACTGAGTAATAACAGGAATCAATAACTGAACATAGGAGTTTAATACAATAGGGATTCTAAAAGCTTTTCCATATATCTCTATTGATATTCTTCAACATCTTTTTATAGTTTTTCTTAATCTTTACTTTAATTATCAATTCAATCTTTATCTTTTCGTTAAAGTTATTGCTAAAGTTTTTGCTTAAGTAAACCAGTTCTTGTAACCATCTCTCTGAGGAATCGACACCCCAACTATACTGCGATAACCACAAGTACTTTTTGGGCGTAATCAATGATGTACCCTAAAACTGGACAACCTGGATCACAGTCCAGCATCCAAACAGAATCTCAGAAAAACATCAAATAAATAAATGGACCTCAGGTCCACATAAAACACATCAATATCAACATTTAAGGGCTATGTGCCCGCAATATCAAACAACACTTAAGGGCTCCATGTCCACAACATCAATACAAATCAAATCTTTATCTTATTAATACAAACCAACGTGCTTAGCACGACAACAACAGAATAATGCTGAAGTGGTTGACCTATCTGGTAGCCAAACTGCAAAATTAGCAAACAATCTAGAGTATACAAAGCAAAAGTTTGAATATTGACAGAGTACGTTATTTATCATCTAATTCATTTCAATTATATAAAACTTGAAGCCACATTTCTTATTCTTTATTACAAATAAGCATCTTTGAAATATTATCAAATCGATAAATCAAACAAACTCGCTTCAATTCCGATAACATATGCTAAAAGCATAAACTTGAAAACATAGACTTAATTCATGACGTATTTCATATATAATAATCATAAATTGAATTACATTAATATAAATTATAAGTGTAAAACTTACCCCTAAATTTGTAAATATACAGTATATACTAAATCACAACATAGAACCTATACGCAAATCGTAAACTGAAAACATACAAGGGAGATATCTAAAATATTATTAATAGAAGTGGATCATTTAACCCCCATCATTTTCTTTCATTGTACTTTTACCTTTTTAATTTCCAACATTTACTTTTCAGCACTTTATTTTATATCTTTTATTTTTAAGCTTTTAATAGTTGTAAATATGTGTCGTAGCTAAGCCCATTATCTAGGGTTGTGATGAATTCCAATATCATCGGTTTATAAGGGGTTAATTTACAGTTTGGGGTAATATAATGGTTTATTTATTGAGTCTTAAGCTTAATGCTTCTTGTTAACTGGCCATTAATAAGATTGATTTGGTAAACTTAAAATGAACTTGGAAAATGGATTTTAGGTTTAAACCCTAGACTCAATAGCCCACGATCTTACTTGAGGATAGATAACCCTTTAATAGATTTCCTTATAGGATATGAATATACTTGTCAGGCGAGGGTAGCCATAATTGGAACTTAATCATAATGAATTCAGATAACTTGGTTGACATGGGAATATGATTAATTAAGTTATACTGGGTATTTGTATCTGACCATCAGAAGAGGCTTTTACGTAATTTCGTATTCCAGGTTAATAAACCGATATATTAAACAAACGTAAAATAATCACTTCGTCTTTTAAAAATATTTTGGAAAGATTCACAACCCTGGATAGTTTAATAATAATGAATTTTCCTCAATTTCCTTTTGCACAATTTTATTTTCTGTTTTAAGTTTAAAGTCACCACCCAATCAAACAATCAATTCATTAGATACTTGTAAACATTTGGCTTCATAAATTAATAGTTTAGGTATTAAGTCTTCGTGGGATCGATACTTTTTATACTACTTGAACGATATATGGATGTGATTACGCCGGTCAAGTTTTTGGCACCGTTGCCGGGGACTTATTTATCTTCCACTATAAGTTTTGGAGTTAGATACCCTTACTTGTATCTAATTTCTTTTTACTTATTATTTTTGTTTTCTTGTGTTTCAGGTTCTGAGAAACTACATGAGACAAACCAGAAGCTTTGAAATCCGAACGCTTGACCCAGAGATTGAAAGAACCATCAGACAGTTGAGAAGGGAAATGCGAGAAGGTGATGAGCGGAAAATATATCAATATTTACCGCCCCTTTAACTTAATATTTTGTTTAGTTTCTCGGGTTTGATGAACGTTTTGATGTGTTTTAGTTTATTTTGCAGATAAAATAATATCGGATCTCAATGAAATCATTTAGGACAGAAATATGGGTCAAATAAGGGAAATTATTGGACTTGATATTTTAATTTTGGAGATTGGAAACTTGAAAGGGCGTTTTTGACGAAGTGCAGTTTTGGAAATTCCAGTTTTGCTCATCTGTCGTATTTTAGGCATAACGTTTTACTCCGATATCAGATTGAGCGGATTCAAGTTCCAGATTAAAGAAGACTCAAAGATCTACAGCTTTGAAAGACAAAATAATTTCGAATTCTGACGATTTCATGCCCGAAATTGATGAACCATCCAAAAGTGTGTTGTGTGTAATTATTAAAGTCACTTTCAATCATTTCAAAGCAAAAAAATAAATTAATAAATAAATAATAAAAATTATCAAATCATCACCAAACATGATAAGAGATTAGTGGAGCAATTAATAATGGATTTGGTGGAGCAATTAGTGGAGCAATTAATAATTGATTTGGTGGATGATTTGATGGAGGAAAAATTTTTCCTATAAATACCAAGCCATTTCATTTGTAAAATTCATACTTTCTTCTAAGGAATTCCTTAAGAAGACTAAGAATATTGTATCTTGTTTGGTTATTTATAGCTTTCAGTAATTAATTTCCGCTTTCGCACTTTCTTTTCTTTACTTTTCAGTTTTTACTTTCCGCAATTTACTTTTACGCACAGTACTTTTCTTTCTTTAATTTTCAGTTTTTTACTTTTCAGTAATGAGGAGGTAACTCCCCTTTGCTGGGGTAACAGGTAAAACTTTTATTACTAATATTTAGATTAATCTCCCTTAATTATAATATATAAACTAGTTAAAACCTGACTAAACTGGATACCGCCTGATTGGTCGGTTGGTAATTAATTATTAATTTGACATAATCTGGATACCGCCTGTATGGCTGGTTGGTAATTATCATGCAAAGTTAATATATTATATTAAGGGAGATATCTAAAATAGAAGTAATAAAAGTGGATCCTTTTACCTCAGCATTTTCTTTTATTGTACTTTTACTTTATTTACTTTTCAGCAATTTACTTTTCAGCAATTTACTTTCAGCATTTACTTTTCAGCAATTTACTTTCAGCATTTACTTTTCAGCATTTAATTTTCAGTATTTAATTTCAGCATTTACTTTCCGTCATTTACTTTTCAGCATTTTACTTTATGTCTTTTATTTTATTTAAGTTTTTACTAGCCCTAGTTATGTGTTAGTTATCTGGGGTTGTGATGAATTCTAATATCACCGGTTTATAAGGGGTTATTTTATAGTTTGGGTAATTTAAAGGTTTAAGTCTTAAGCTTAATGCTTCTTGTTGTCTGATCACCAATAAGATTGATGTGGTAAATCTAAAATGAACTAGACATAGGGATTTTAGGTCTCAGCCTTAGACTTAATAGCCCACGATCTTCCTTGAGGATAGATAACCCTTTAATAGATTTCCTTACAGGATAGACATATACCTGTCGGGCGGGGGTAGTCATAATTGGAACTTAAACTTAATGAATCCAGATAATTTGGTTGACATAGACATATGGTTCAATTGGGTTAAACTGGGTATTTGCGTCTGACCATCGACAGAGGCTTTTGCATAATTTCGTGTTCCAGGTTAGTAAACTGATTTATTACACAAACATAAAATAATCACTTCATCTTTTAAAAGATATTAGAATGATTCAAAACCCTAGATCTTTGTGTCTTTTGTTATTTTCCTTAGTATTTTCTTTTGTCTTTTTATTTATTTATTTATTTTGCAAAACTACAATCAACCAAATCAATCAAGCAATCATTCTCTTCACCCTCAATTAGATATTTGTAAATAAATAGATTCAATAATTAATAACAACAGTAGGAATTAAGTCATCGTGGGATCGATATTTTTATACTACTTGAACGATACGTGCGCTTGCGTTATACGTGTGTGTTTACGCCGGTCAAGTTTTTGGCGCCGTTGCCGGGGACTTATTTATCTTTCACTATTAATTTTGGGGTTAGATACGTTACTTGTATCTAATTTCTTTTTACTTATTATTTTTGTTTTCTTGTGTTTCAGGTTCTCAGAAACTACATGAGACGAACCAGAAGCTTTGAACTCTGATCGCTTGACCCAGAAATTGAAAGAACCATTAGACAGTTGAGAAGGGAAAGGCGAGAAGGCCAAGAAGCTTTAGTCAACATGGAACTTGAACCGTTGGAGGTTGCACCACCAATTCCCATTCGAGACAGAACCATTCCGGTGGTTGACAGACTCATTTCTTGTATTGTATTTCCTCCCTTACCAGCAAATGTGTGTGACATCAAAACATGCATTCAGATGATTCAGCAGTCAGTTCAGTTCGGGGGGAATGCAACTGAAGATCCTAATGCCCACATCAGTAACTTCCTGGAAGTTTGCGGCACTTTCAACTACAACAGAGCATCAGAAGAAGCAATGAGACTGCGTGTTTTCCCATACTCCTTGAAGGACAGAGCTAAAGCTTGGCTACATTCACTACCAGCAGGTTCTATCACAACTTGGAACACTTTAGCTACCAAATTTCTTGAAAATTACTTTCCACCAGCCAGAACTGGAAAGCTGAGGAATGACATCACATCCTTTGTACAACAAGATTCAGAATCCCTCTGCGAATCTTGGGAAAGGTACAAAGATTTGCTCCGAAAATGTCATCACCATGAGATTCCAAAATGGATTCAAGTCCAAACATTCTATAATGGACTTTCTGGAATAATGAGAACCACAATCGATGCTGCTGCTAGAGGAGCTTTAATGGCAAAATGAGAAGATGAAGCCTGAGACCTAATCGAAGAAATGGCCAACAACAATTCTTTATGGCCAACAGAAAGGAGCATGATCCAAAGAATTGCAGGAATTTATGAAGTTGGAGCCAACACAGCACTGAATTCCAAGCTGGATGTGATTTGCAAAAATCTGGAAACTCTTAACATAAAAGTTAATGGTGGATCCACAAGTTCACCATTTGGAGAAGCACCTGAGTCAAAATCTTTCAACCAACATAAAGAAACGGTGAATTATGTCAATAATTTCAACAGACAGGGGAACAATCCATATTCCAACACCTACAACCCAGGGAGGAGGAATCATCCCAATTTCGCATGGAGCAACAATTCAGGGCAAATGAACAATCCACCACCCGGATTCCAACAACAGAACAAAAGCCAGGAACAGGCAAATGAACCAAGAATAACAGAAGTGTTGACCCACTTGAAAAAGATAGAAGCAAAACACGACTCTCAAACAGCAAGATATGATGCTATGTTTCAATCTCAATCAGTTAGATATGATGTTATGTTTCAATCCCAAGCAGCATTAATTCAAAGTCAATCAGCTTCTATTAAAGCACTGGAGAATCAAATTGGACAACTGGCCTATGCTCAGAGTTACAGACCGCCAGGTACCATTCCTAGCAACACAGAGCCAAATCCAAGGAACATGGGGAAGGAGCAATGTCATGCCATCATGTTAAAAAGCGGTACTGAAATCAACAAAGATGTTGGAATCAAGGCAACAACAATTGAAGATTTTCCAAAAGAAACAAAGCAACAGATGGAGGAAAAATAAGCAAAGGAAAAAGAATAGATCACTCCACCTCCATCTTTTCCTCAGCGTCTTCAGAAGAATAAACTGGACAAGCAGTTTGCTCAATTCTTGGAGGTGTTCAAAAAGCTGCATATCAACATTCCATTTGCAGAAGCGTTGGAACAAATGCCCAGCTATGCCAAATTCATGAAAGACATTCTTTCACGAAAGCGGAGATTGGGAGATTATGAGATAGTAGCATTATCAGAAGAATGCAGCGCCATCATTCAGAGAAAACTTCCTCCAAAGTTGAAAGATCCTGGCAGTTTCACTGTTCCTTGTACTATATGAGAACATGACTTCGGTAAGGCTCTGTGTGATTTAGGTGCTAGTGTTAACTTGATGCTTTTTTCTATTTTCAGGAAACTGCAGATTGGAGAAACAATGCCCACTTCAGTCTCACTACAACTTGCTGATAGAACACTCGTATTTCCAAGAGGCGTAGTTGAGGATGTGCTGGTCAAGGATGACAAATTCATTTTCCCAGCAAATTTTATTGTCCTTGATATGGAGGAAGACACAGACGTGCCAATCATCCTCGGGAGACCATTCTTAGCTACAGGTCAAACCATTATTGATGTACAAAAAAAGAACTAACCATGAGGGTACAAGACCAAGAAGTAACATTCAATGTTTTCAAAGCCATAAATTTCCCAGATGATGAAAAGAATGAGGAATATTTCAGACTTGATGTGATACATAGTACCGTTCAGAACTCTGATGAAAGACAAAGTTCTACTGACAAACTTAAAGCATGTCAATTACCTGTGGAGCCTGAAGATAAAGCGCAATGCGTACTGAAGAAGCCTATTCTTGCACTACAAGTAACAGAAGAGAAAAAGTTCCACCAGCTCAACGAATTGGAGGAATTTCACATACAGCTTTTTGAGGATGCCAAATTGTACAAGGAAAAGGCAAGGAAAAGACATGATGAGAAGATAGTGCGCATACAACTGGAACCAGGGCAGAAGGTACTGTTAAACAAATCAAGGGGGAAATTCTTCCCATGGAAGCCAAAATCATGGTGGTCAGGTCCATTTGTGATCACCAAGGTTTTACCAGACAGAGCCGTTAAGATACATGATCCTGACTCCAATAAAACTTTCAAGGTTAAAAACAAGCGTGTTAAGCACTACTGGGGAGAATCATTTGAGCGACAAAAAGAAAGTGCCACACTTTCAGATCTAGCCTAACGTTCGAGAAGTCACGTCTAGCTGACGACTTTAAACTTAGCGCTCGCAGGGAGGCAACCCATGCAATTTTTGTATATATTATGATCTGGTGTGTTTTAAATTTTATGTGTTTAGTTTTTGTAGATTAAGACATTTCAGGATGGAAGAAGTTCTCGCAAATCTTCACAAGCAATTTCCTTCTCTCCCTCAAAACTCTCTGATGAAAGTCTACAGAGCTCGCTTAGAACGGATGAGATTACTAACAATCCATGGTGTTCCTAATGACATTCGTTGGGTAATTGAAGCACGAGTCTGATTGGCAGGTGAGTCTTCTGACTCTTTTATTTCACATTTGCATGGTTTTGGAAGAAGCACCTATGCAAAGAAACGTAGAGCTAAACAAATGGGTGTTTGTTACAAATGTGCACGCTGGAATTGTAATACTCATTGTCGTTCTTTAGGAATGGTGTCTGATAATCACGAAGACAAAATTAAATTCATTAGGAATGGCTTGAGTAAGGAGTCTTTAGATGATATATCTTCAACTCTTGAGACGCATCCCAGTGGATATGTTCACATAGCCATTCGCAAATTACATACACAATTCCAAAAAGAAAGACAACAATTAAGTCTTGGGAATCTGACTCAAAAAGACCATGTTTGCCAGTTTATAAGAAAATTGGATGGGAAGCTTGTCCCTGACGCATAGACGTCAATCAAGCAGTTACTTTTCTTGTAAATATTATATCTTTTTGTCTTTTCTTAATAATTGTGATTTGTTTTGTTGTTTTCTTTTATTTTCTCCGACAGGATCCAGACCTTTTTGACTATCACGATATTATTTCGCTACTAATCGTCCTCTGGAAGATACTTGTGCTATTTTTACTCACCCTTTTCAGGTACTATAAAATCAGCCCGTCATTGCACTTTTGAAGGCATCCAGAGTTGAGAAAGAAATACATATAAAAAATGGAAGCCACTTCAAGAAGACGAGTTGAAAACATCTGTGTGTTTTCAGTAGTAGTGTTGGTGTTAAGCCACAATACGTAGAAACTGCACAGGAATTGGGTCGACTCTTAGCTGCAAGGAATATGCACTTAATATATGGCGGAGGCAATCTTGGACTAATGGGGATCGTTTCAAAGGCTGTACAAGAAGGAGGCAGTCACGTTTTGGGAATCATCCCAAAACCCTTGGCAGAGGCAAATCTTATTGGATCATCAAACGGAGAGGAACTTATCGTGCCAGGTATGTCTGAACGACAGGTAGAAATGATTAATCGTGCTGATGCTTTTATCGCTTTGCCAGGTGGCTTGGGCACATTGGAGGAAATTTTTATAGTTCTATCTTGGGCGAACCTGAACATACACCAGAAACCGCTTGGACTGCTTAACGTTGATGGATTTTATGATTTTCTTTGTGTGTTTCTTGATGATGCTCGGAGAAATGGGTTCGTGTCGAAACCTTTAAAAGAACTCCTCTTTACTACCAGAACTCCTCCGGATCTAATAGACCAACTCTTAGCCTATGAACCACAAATTGACCCTATCCTTTCAAAGATAAATTGGTCTGAGGACGATCGTGGTAAGAGGCGTAGGATTAATCTGGATCTTAACCTTTAATTTCCTGTATAATTTCAGCTAACCAGGTATTATCTTCTAAACTCTTCTTCTACTGTTTAAGACATTGGGGACAATGTCTCATTTAGGTTTGGGGAAGGGAATTAGTTGATCAATACCTTGTTTTTAGTTTGTGTGTTGTTTTTATTTTTAGTCCAAATTTTTTCGAAAAATACAAAAAAATTGAAGTTTTTTCAAAAATTACAAAAATATTTTACGTTTTTGTGTTTTTATTTTGACTAAAATGGTGAAATTGGTAAAAGATAGCTGAGTAAGGAGTTTCCACTCCTGAGACGTATCTCAAGCCTATTTTCGAAATAAGTTAATTTTTGTTTATTTCCTTTTGAATTATTTAATTTGTGAATTCTCCATAAAACGGACTAAAATGGATCTTCATATGCTCAGTTTACAGGTATTATCAACATATATAGTAACATATAGACATGAGCTAAAATTTAAAAGTTTGTAATATTCAGTGCTCTAGTTTAATTAGAGGAAGCATCTCAAAAAGCAATGGAGTAAAAAAAAAAAAAAAAAAAACGTCTGACATCTGAGTTATTAAGTTTGTAAGGGTGTTTTAACACCTAGTGCCCTAAAACCAACTGGTTTGGGAGTCACTGGCCCAAAGCTCGTTACATGGATCAAAGATGCTGCAAAAATATATATATCTGAAGTCTGAGTAATTAAATTCGTAGGGGTGTCTTAACACTTGCTGCCCTAAAGCCAACTGGTTTGGGAGCCACCGACCCAACACTCGCTACATAGATGGAAGATATTGTATATAAATAAAAAATAGAAAAAAATCAAAGAAAAAAAAATCAGAAAAATTATTCCATTGCTACAAAAAGGTGTGAAATCTGATAGAACTTTAGGACAAAAATATTACTCTCTTATCAACTGCACTTATGACTATTGTGGGCAAGAATGAGTTGATTAATATTTTGTCGACTGTGTATATGGAGAATGGTAAAAATAATCGGAGAATTTACTTATTCGGTAATTTAGAATGAAACAAAACAACTATTGATTTGGAGTAGAAGTTTCACCTGATTAGTCACTAACTTCTTTGTTCTCTTTTCTCTTGTCTTTTTACTTTTATGCGCATTAGTTTCACTACCTTTTTACTTTTGTAAAATTTTTGTGGGTATCGTTGCTCTAAGCCCTCACGAGACTCTAACTCGTCCACTGGGGACACCTAGGGGTTTAAAGGCTTGTTGCATATGCTAAATGCAACCGTGATCCCTACGAAAGTGGCTTAGTTTAATTTTAATTGTTTCTTGTATTTTATTTTATTGTTTTGCTCGAGGACTAGCAAAATGTTAGGTTTGGGGGTGTGATGAGCGGAAAATACATCAATATTTACCGCCCCTTTAACTTAATATTTTGTTTAGTTTCTCGGGTTTGATGAACGTTTTGATGTGTTTTAGTTTATTTTACAGATAAAATAATATCGGATCTCAATGAAATCATTTAGGACGAAATATGGGTCAAATAAGGGCAATTATTGGACTTGATATTTTAATTTTGGAGATTGGAAACTTGAAAGGGCGTTTTTGACGAAGTGCAGTTTTGGAAATTCTAGTTTTGTTCATCTGTCGTATTATGGGCATAACTTTGTACTCCGATATCGGATTGAGCTGATTCAAGTTCCAGATTAAAGAAGACTCAAAGATCTACATCTTTGAAAGACAAAATAATTTCGCATTCTGACGATTTCATGCCCGAAATTGATGAACCATCCAGAAGTGTGTTGTGTGTAATTATTAAAGTCACTTTCAATCATTTCAAAGCAAAAAAGTAAATTAATAAATAAATAATAAAAATTATCAAATCATCACCAAACATGATAAGAGATTAGTGGAGCAATTAATAATGGATTTGGTGGAGCAATTAGTGGAGCAATTAATAATTGATTTGGTGGATGATTTGATGGAGGCAAAATTTTACCTATAAATACCAAGCCATTACATTTGTAAAATTCATACTTTCTTCTAAGGAATTCCTTAAGAATACTAAGAATATTGTATCTTGTTTGTTTATTTATAGCTTTCAGTAATTAATTTCCGCTTTCGCACTTTCTTTTCTTTACTTTTCAGTTTTTACTTTCCGCAATTTACTTTTACGCACAGTACTTTTCTTTCTTTAATTTTCAGTTTTTACTTTTCAGTAATGAGGAGGTAACTCCCCTTTGCTGGGGTAAAAGGTAAAACTTTTATAACTAATATTTAGATTAATCTCCCTTAATTATAATATATAAACTAGTTAAAACCTGACTTAATGAGGATACCACCATATTGGTCGGTTGGTAATTATTTAAATTGGTTTTAACCTGACTAAACTGGATACCGCCTGATTGGTCGGTTGGTAATTAATTATTAATTTGACTTAATCTGCATACCTCCTATATGGCTGGTTGGTAATTATCATGCAAAGTTAATATATTATATTAAGGGAGATATCTAAAATAGAAGTAATAAAAGTGGATCCTTTTACCTCAACATTTTCTTTTATTGTACTTTTACTTTATTTACTTTTCAGCAATTTACTTTAAGCATTTACTTTTCAGCAATTTACTTTCACTATTTACTTTTCAGCAACTTACTTTCAGCAATTTACTTTCAGCATTTACTTTTCAGCAATTTACTTTCAGCATTTACTTTTCAGCATTTAATTTTCAGTATTTAATTTCAGCATTTACTTTCCGTCATTTACTTTTCAGCATTTTACTTTATGTCTTTTATTTTATTTAAGTTTTTACTAGCCCTAGTTATGTGTTAGTTATCTGGGGTTGTGATGAATTCTAATATCACCGGTTTATAAGGGGTTATTTTATAGTTTGGGTAATTTAAAGGTTTACTTATTAAGTCTTAAGCTTAATGCTTCTTGTTGTCTAATCACCAATAAGATTGATGTGGTAAATCTAAAATGAACTAGACATAGGGATTTTAGGTTTCAGCCTTAAACTTAATAGCCCACGATCTTCCTTGAGGATAGATAACCCTTTAATAGATTTCCTTACAGGATAGACATATACCTGTCGGGCGGAGGTAGTCATAATTGGAACTTAAACTTAATGAATCCAGATAATTTGGTTGACATAGACATATGTTTCAATTGGGTTAAACTGGGTATTTGCGTCTGACCATCGACAGAGGCTTTTGCATAATTTCGTGTTCCAGGTTAGTAAACTGATTTATTACACAAACATAAAATAATCACTTCATCTTTTAAAAGATATTAGAATGATTCACAACCCTAGATCTTTGTGTCTTTTGTTATTTTCCTTAGTATTTTCTTTTGTCTTTTTATTTATTTATTTATTTTGCAAAACTACAATCAACCAAATCAATCAAGCAATCATTCTCTTCACCCTCAATTAGATATTTGTAAATAAATAGATTCAATAATTAATAACAACAGTAGGAATTAAGTCATCGTGGGATCGATATTTTTATACTACTTGAACGATATGTGCGCTTGCGTTATACGTTTGTGTTTACGCCGGTCAGAAGGACAAGAAGCAGTGATCAACATGGAACCTGAACCTTTGGAGGTTGCACCACCAATTCCTATTCGAGACAAAACCATTGATGTGGTTGATGTCCTCATTTCCTGTATTGTACTTCCTCCCTTACCAGTAAATGCGTGTGACATCAAAACATGCATTCAGATGATTCAGCAGTCAGTTAAATTTGGGGGGAATACAACTGAGGATCCTAATGCCCATATCAGCAACTTCCTGGAAGTTTGCGGTACTTTCAACTACAACCGAGCAGCTGAAGAAGCTATGAGACTGTGAATTTTTCCATATTCCTTGAAAGACAGAGCCAAAGCTTGGCTACATTCACTACAGCAGGTTCCATCACAACTTGGAACACTATAGCCACAAAATTCCTTGCAAAGTACTTTCCACCAGCCAAAAGTGCAAAGTTGAGGAATGATATCACATCTTTTGTACAACAAGATTCAGAATCCCTTTACGAAGTTTGGGAAAGGTACAAAGATTTACGCCGAAAACGTCCTCACCATGAGATTACAAAATGGCTACAAGTCCAAACCTTATACAATGGACTTTCTTGAATAATGAGAACCACAATTGATGCTGCTGCTGGAGGAGCGCTAATGGCAAAAGGAGAAGATCAAGCCTGAGACCTAATTGATGGCCAAGAGAAATGAGCTTGATCCAACGAATTGCTGGAATTTATGAAGTTGGAGCCAACACTACAGTGAATGCCAAGCTGGATCAGATATGTAAATTCATGGAAACTCTCAGCATACAAGTTAATATTGGATCCACAAGTTCACCAGATGGAGGAGCACCAGAGCCAAACCAACATAAAGAGACGGTGAATTATGTCAACAATTTCAACAGACATGAGAACAATCCATATTCCAACACCTACAACCCAAAGTGGAGGAATCATCTCAATTTCGCATGGAACAACAATTCAGGGCAAGTGAACAATCCACCACCCGGATTCCAACAGCAGAACAAAGGCCAGGAGTATGACAAAGAAACAGGAATAACATAAGTGCTGACCCACTTGAAAAAGATTGAAGCAAAACATGACTCTCAAGCAGCTGGGTTTGATGCTTTGTTTCAATCCCAAGCAGCATTAATTCAAAGTCAATCTGCTTCTATTAAAGCACTGGAGAATCAAATTGGACAATTGGTCAATGCTCAGAGTTACAGACTGCCAGGTAACCTTCCTAGCAACACTGAACCAAATCCGAGGAACATGGGGAAGGAGCAATGTCATGTCATCATATTAAAAAGCGGTACTGAAATTAACAAAAATGTTGGAGTCAAGGCAACTATTGAGGAAGTTCCAAAAGAAAGCAGCGAAGCAGTTCCACAGATGGAGGAAAAAAAAAGCAATGGAAAAAGATCAAGAAATAATCACTATACCTCCACCTTTTCCACAGCGTCTCCAGAAGAATAAACTAGACAAGCAGTTTTCTCGATTCCTGGAAATCTTCAAAAAGCTGCATATCAACATTCCATTTGCAGAAGCGTTGGAACAAATGCCCAGCTATGTCAAATTCATGAAAGATATTCTTTCACGAAAACAGAGATTGGGAGATTACGAGATAGTACCATTGATAGAAGAATGCAGCGCTATCATCCAGATGAAGCTTCCCCCAAAGTTGAAAGATCCTGGCAGTTTCACCATTCCCTGCATCATAGGAGGACATAACTTCGATATGGCTTTGTGTGATCTAGGTGCAAGTGTTAACTTGATGCCTTTTTCTATTTTCAGGAAACTGCAGATTGGAGAAACAATGCCCACCTCAGTCTCTCTACAACCTGCTGATAGAACGCTCGTATTTCCGAGAGGTGTAGTTGAAGATGTGCTGGTCAAAGTTGACAAATTCATTTTCCCAGCAGATTTTATTGTCCTTGATATGGAGGAAGATGAAGATGTGTCAATCATCCTCGGGAGACCATTCTTGGCTACAGGTAGAACTATTATTGATGTACAAAAATGAGAACTAACCATGAGGGTACAGGACCAAGAAGTAACATTCAATGTTTTCAAAGCCATGAATTTCCCGAATGACGAAGAGAATGAGGAATGTTTCAGACTTGATGTGATACATAGTACCATCCAGAACTCCAATTCAATGCAAATTTCTACTGACAAACTGACTGTGGAGCCTGAAGATAAAGCGTATTGTGTACTAAAGAAGCCTATTCTTGCACTACAAGCAACAGAAGAGAAACAGTTCCACCAGCTCAAAGAATTGGAGGAATTTCACATACAGCCTTTTGAGACTGCTAAACTGTACAAAGAAAAGGCCAAGAAGACACATAATGAGAAGTTAGTGCGCATACAACTAGAACCAGGGCAGAAGGTACTGTTAAACAAATAAAGGTTTAAACTCTTCCCATGGAAGCCAAAATTACGGTGGTCAGGTACATTCCTAATCACCAAAGTTTTACCAGATAAAGCCATTGAGTTACATGATCCCAACTCCAATAAAATATTCAAGGTTAAAAACAAGTGTGTCAAGCACTACTGGGGAGAATCATTTGAGTGACAAAAAGAATGTGTCACACTTTCAAATTCAGCCTAACATTCGGGCAGTCATGTCTAGCTGACGACTTTAAACTTAGCGCTAGAAGGGAGGCAACCCATGCAATTTGTATATATATTCAGATTTGGTGTGTTTTTTTTTTTGTTTCATTTGTGTAGGTAAAGTCATTTCAGGATGGAAGACGTTTTCACAAATCTTCACAAGCAATTTCCTTCTCTCCCTCAAAACTCTCTTATGAAAGTTTACAAAGCTCGCTTGGAACGGATGAGAATACTGATGATCAAAGGTATTCCTAATGACATTCGTTGGATTATTGAAGCACGGGTCCGATTGGCAGATGAGTCTTTTGACTCTTTTGTTTCACATCTACCTGGTTTAGGAAGAAGCACCTATGCTAAAAAGAGAAGAGCTAAAAGAATGGGTTTTTGTTATAAATGTGCTCGTATGACATGCAATACTCGTTGTCATTCTTTAGGAATGGTATCTGATAACCGTGAAGATAAGATTAAATTCATTAAGGATGGCTTGAGTAAGGAGTCTTTGGATGACATATCTAAGACTCTTGAGATGCATCCCAGTGGATATGTGCATCATGCAATTCACATGTTATATACACAATTCCGAAAAGAAAGACAACATTTAAGTCTCAAGAATCTGACTTTAAAAGACCCTGTTTGCCAATTTATAAAATTGGATGGGATGTTTGTCTCTGACGCATAGACGTCATTCAAGCTGTTACTTTCTTGTAAATATTATATCTCTTTGTCTTTTCCTAATAATTGTGATTTTTTTTGCTTTCTCCGACAGGATCCAGACTTTTGACCTTTCACGATTTACTGTTTTGCTACTAATCGTCATTTGGAAGATACTAGTGCTATTGTTACTAACCCTTTTCAGGTGTTATAAATTCAACTCATCATTACACTCTTGAAGGCATCCAGGGCTGAAAAAGAAATACATAAAAATGGAAGCCATTTCAAGAAGACGAGTTGTAAATATCTGTGTCTTTTGTGGCACTAGTGTTGGTACTAAGCCACAATACGTAGCGACAGCACAAGAATTGGGTCGAGTTATTGCCGAAAGGAATATGCACTTAGTATATGGCGGTGGCAATCTTGGACTAATGGGGATCGTTTCAAAGGCCGTACAGGAAGGAGGCAGTCAAGTCTTGGGAATCATCCCAAAACCCTTGGCGGAGGCGAATCTGATAAGTCCATCAAACAGAGATGAACTGATCGTCCCAGGTATGTCTAAACGACTGGTGGAAATGATTAACCCTGCTGGTGCATTTATTGCTTTGCTATGTGGCTTGGGCACAATGGAGGAAATTTTTACAGTACTATCTTGGGCGAACCTGAACATACACCAGAAACCACTTGGACTGTTTAATGCTGACGGATTTTATGATTTTCTTTGTGTGTTTCTTGATGATGCCTGGAGAAATGGGTTCGTGTCAAAACCTGTAAAAGATATCCTCTTTATTGCCAGAACTGCCTCGGATTTAATTGACCAAATCTTAGCTTTTGAACCACAAATTGACCCTACCATTTCCAAGATAAACTGGTCCGATAATGATCGTGGTAAAAAGCATCGGATAAATATGGATCTTAACCTCTAATTTTCATTTCAGATCCAAAATTTCAGCTAATCAGGTATTGTTTCTAAACTCTTCTTCTACTTTTTAAGACATTGGGGACAATGACTCATTTAGGTTTGGAGGAGGGGAATAGTTGACTAGTATCTTGTTTTTATTGCGTTATTTTTAGTCAAAAATTTTCGAAAAAATACAAAAAAAAATTAAAAAATTAAAAAAAAAATTTGTGTTTTTAATTTGATTAATCAGGTGAAATTGGTGTGAGATAGATGTGTAAGGAATTTCCACTCCTGAGACGTATCTCAACCTATTTCGGAACAAGTTAATTTTTGTTTATTTCCTTTTGAATTATTTAATTTTTGAATTCTCCATAAAACTGACTAAAATGATTCTTCATATGTTTAGTTGACAAGTATTATCAACATAATGGTAACATACGGACATGAGTTGTGATTGAAAAGTTTGAAATATTCAGTGCTCTAGTTTAATTGGAGGAAGCATCTAAAAAAGCGATGGGATAAAAAAAAATGTCTAAGATCCGAGTTATTAAGTCCGTATGGGTGTTTTAACACCTAGTGCCCTAAAACCAACTGGTTTGGGAGTCACTGGCCTAACACTCGTTACATGGATCGAAGATGTTGCAAATATATATATATATATATATATATATATATATAAATATATATATATATATATAAATATATATATACATTTATATCGGAAATCTGAGTAATTAAGTCCATAGGGGTTTCGTAACACCTAGTGCCCTAAAGCCAACTAGTTTGGGAGTCACTGACCCAAAGCTCGCTACATAGATGGAAGATATTGTATATAAAAAAAAATCAAAAACAAAATAGAAAAATTATTCCATTACTACAAAAAGGTGTGAATTCTGATAAAACTTTAGGACAAAAATATTATTATCTTCTCAACTGCACTTGTGACTATTGTGGGTAAAATGAGTTGATTAATATTTTATTAGCTGTGTATATGAAGAATGATAAAAAATAATCGGAGAATTCACTTATTCAGTAATCTAGAAAGAAAAAAAAAACTACTAACTTGGATAAGAAGTTTCACCTGTTTAGTCACGAACTTCTTTATTCTCTTTGCTCTTGTCTTTTTGCTTTTGTGTGCATTAGTTTAATTATCTTTTTACTTTTATCAAACGTTTGTGGGTATCGTTGTTGTAAGCCCTCACGAGACTACAACTCGTCCACTAGGGACACCTAGGGATATAAAGGCTTGTTGCATATGTTAAATGCAACCGTGATCCCCACGAAAGTGGCTTAGTTTAATTTTAATTGTTTCTTGTATTTTATTTTGTTGTTTTGCTCGAGGACCAGTAAAATGTTAGGTTTGGGGGTGTGATGAGTGATAAGTGCGGTTTATACCCACTTATTCCGACATCCTTAGCCTATTATTTTATTATGGATCGAGTCATTTAATTTCATTTATAGTTTATTTTATGTCTTATTTGTAGGAAGCATTAGAACATGAAGAATGGACCAATTACGCGTGTTTCGGGACCTATTGGGAGCATCGGACTCAAGAACAGGCAAAACCAGCATCAGCTGCGCATTGACTTTAAAAAGGCCATAACTTTTGATCTAGAATGCGTTATGAGACCCATAATATATCAATTTTTATCTACTCAAAGAGATATATGCGTTCCATACAAAATCCAAGGGATTTGACGCCGTGGCGCCCTGCGCGTACCAAAAACAGGATTTTAAGGTTTTTTAGATGTTTAATGGTTCCAAGACTTTATTATAAATACATTAGTTCGTCCACAAATCAAAAGAGGAGGTTAATACACATAAAAAAAATACCAAAATACATATTTTAGAGAGATCCAAGGAGAAGGATTGAAGAGCGACAAGAGGAGACGAAGGCGGTGATGTCTGAAGATGATGAGATTCAATTCGGGTTTTATCTTTTCGTTTCTTTTTTAGAACTCTAATGATTTCCATTAGATTAATGACCTTGTACTCATTGTTTTTATCTATTGTCATGAACTAAATGTTAGTGTCCTATACATGCCACAAGATCACTAAGATGATTTGTGTGTGAATAAATCAAAGACAAGTTGCGATAATTACTTACTTTGATCGGTTGAGATTTCCAATATTTCAAGAGATGTAGATAAAGCTCCAAGATTTGTAGAGTTTTCCAACACTTGGGTGAGTTTCCCTATCACCTTTAGTTGACTTCTTATGTGCTAGCAAGAACAAAAAATGAAAGAAAATTTTCCCTTCCAAATGGTATTGTGTTCGGCAATGGAGGAAGAAATAGGGAGAGAGAGTCTTGTGTTTTTGTTTTTCAAAACTAATTACCAAAATTGTTTTTTCAAAATTTGGTATATGCTTTCCAAAAAGCAAAATCAAAGTCAAAGTGTGTTGGAGGGAAAAATGCATTAAATGCCCTCAACCACTTTAAATTCAAAATTCAAGTGGGCTTGCTCAACACACTTCGGGCTCGGGTTCGTTTAATCTGATTAAACGAATTTTCCGTTGCGACGTAATGAAATCCAATTTAATTAAATAATAATGCCTCGTAAAATTATTACGAAAGTCGCTCACAAATTAATTCCAAATTAATTCGTTCACACGAATTAAAATCCAATTTTAATTCCGCATTGCAATCCAATTTCAATTAATATATCTAATATATTATTTTATCCCAATTAATTAAATAGTAAAATCTAATTTCACTATTAAATTCATTTTGCCGATTTATTACAAATTAATCGCGTTCTCTCTTCTCGACAAATTTAATCCCAGATAAATTCTCGACGTAATTAATCACAGATTAATTTTCTCTTTGATAATTAATCCCAGATTAATTCTTGCCGTAATTAATCCCAGATTAATTTTCTCTCTCATAATTAATCCCAGATTAATTCTATTCGAGTCAAATGTCATCGGTGAATCTTTGGGAAGCGACCCAAGAGATCCCTGGATATGTTGGCAGTAAATACGATTATCGGACTATCCGAACACGTGCGTACCTAGTACCACGTTCTTACCGATTTACAAGACATGGTTGGCTTCCAGCAAAGCACAGTGCCTACCCAATTCTCCAGAAATATATTCAATATGGAATATATATAATCTGTATCAGGCGTAGTTTACAATGTATTGCGTATTACGATCCAGTATCTGATGTCACATGTTAGGCATGGGGCCGGAATTGTGTATGTCCCGTACGAAGCATATATCGGATCACTAGCAACTAGTCTCTATAATCGGATAATCATGACCTAGTCATACTATGCCGATAACTATAGCATTTAAGAGTACTAGTTCTGTATCCATGCGTGATCTGTTGGACAATTATGACCCATAGCGTCACTATTTGTATATATCATGGTGTTGTTGTACAAATTAACTATGTGACAAAGGAGATTGCTCTCGTATCATTTGTGATTAGATCACCAAGATGTATAAATGATAGGAGGTCCCTATGATTTGTTCCTGGATTGAGAATGATATGAGACAGTATCAGTCCACGAAGGATAAATCATTAAATATCACTAGTCAGAGTATTATCGAGATTGGACATCGATAAATACGTAAAAGACTAGTATTACACTTGTGCGCGTTGTGAGGGCACAAAGGCATAGTTCTCATATATTTGGGTATAGGATACTCATGCAAGTGTAATAGGAGGTTGTGTTTTACCGATGGTACGGGAAACAGCTTCGCTCTGGATAGACCCCCTCGGAATTCCATTGGTAGTATGACTATGTGTCTATGGAAGTCCGAAATCAGGGTAGGTGTATTTAGTCTTAACCTGAGACTTGCACCGCTAATACTTGCGACAATCAATATACTTTGGTTTTGGTCGTCCAGGCTTTAACCGGTTTCTGTGTACGCCTCTTCTGGGTATATCAAGAATCGTAGTGTGTTGGGTGTGATGTCAAGACGGAAGTGTCACTCCAGTCATATGGAGATGATGGTCATGTAGGATACGGTACTAATACTCTTATGTACTGCAGGCATCAGGATAAAATGACAAGGTCATGTTTATCCGATTATAGAGACTAGTTACCAGACATCTGATATGTGCTTCGTACGGGGCAGACACAATTCCAGTCCCAGGCCTAGCACGTGATCATCCGATACTGGATCGAAATACGCAATACTACGTATACTACGCCTGATATAGATCGCTATATTTCTGTAAGGATATTTATGGAGAATTGGGTAGGCATGGCGCTTTGCTAGAAGCCAACCTTGTCTTGTAAATCGGTATAAATGTAGTACTAGGTACTTACGTGTTCGGATAGTCCGACGACCCGATTTACTGCCAACATATCCGGGGATCTCATGGGTCGCTTCCCGAAGATTCACCGATGACGTATGACTCGCACTTTTAATTAATCTGTGATTAATTGCGGAGATATTTTATCTGGGATAAAATATCAATTAAAGAGAGAAAACGATTAATATGGAATTAATCGACAAATTAATATATTCGATATATTAAACGAAATTGGATTTCGATGTGGAATTAAAATTAGATTTTAATTCTGGCGAACGAGTTAATTTAGAATTAATTCGTTAGCGACGTGAATAGTGATTTCGCTAGGTATAATCATTTAATTACGTCGCAACAGAAAATTCGTTAATTTGGAATTAGCGAACCCGAGCCCGGGTTTGTTTGCGAGCACATTCGCATTTCGAATTCGAGTGCGGTACGTAAGTCAAATCAAGCGTCAAATCATTAGTCACATCAAGCGTCAAATCAATTGTCACTTTGAGTGATGTGACAAGTTGTCACTTGATTGAGTGATGTGAGTTGATGTGAATAGTGATTGAGGTGGTTGGCAAAGTTGCTTTTTGACTTTTTGAAAAGGAAATATTGTATATGTTTATTTGTTTTTTTAAAACAATTAACTAATACAAAAATTTTAAAATTGAAAAGTGTATTTGATAGAGAATTTTTGGCAACCAAAAAAACTCTCCCTCTTCTCTTTCTTCTCTCCAAAAACGCCCAAGGGGCTGCACTTCTCTTCCTTTTACTGCCTGAAAAATGTGAATGAAGGAGAAGCTTAAGACATGATTTTGTTGCAAAATCAAAGTGCTAGCACACCTCGGAGTCTTGCGAAGGTGATAGGGAAACCCACCCGTGAGCATGGAATCAAATCACGAAAGCTTGGAGCTTGGAGGTTGATTTATGGCCGAATTTGAGGACTGGTTTTTAGTGGACTGCCGTGAGCTTCCAAGGGTTCAAAGGGCTTAAAAGTTTTGTTCATCACCGCATCGCTCAAACTGATCATTGTGAGTATTCCGCAACTCCGTTGATTGTATTCACATGTATTTTCTTGCTTGATAATTGATCTTTGGGACCTTAGAGAATTCCAACATGATCATCATCTCCATATGACTGAAGTGATACTTCCATCTTGACATCACACCCAATACACTACGATTCTCAGTATACCCAGAAGAGGCGTACACAAAACCTGTTAAAGATCCGGACGACCAAAACCAAAGTATACTGATTATCGCAAGTATTAGCGATGCAAGTCTCAGGTTAAGACCACATACACCTACCCTGATTCGGATTCCCATAGACACATAGTCATAATACCAATGGGACTATGAGGGGTCTATCCAGAGCGAAGCTGTTCCCGGTCCAACGGCTAACAGAACCTCCTATCACACTTGCATAAGTATCCAATACTTAAATATATGAGAACTATGCTGTTAAGCTTCCATAACGCGCACAAGTGTAATACTAGCCTATTCTGCATTATCGATGTTCAGTCTCGATAATACTACGACTAGGGATATTTAATGATTAAACCTTTCCTGGATTAATACTGTCTGATATCTTATTAATCTGGTACTAATCATATAGACTTTTATCATTTATATATCCAAGTAATCCAAATACAAAAAATGATAAAAGAGCAATTTCCTTTGTCACATAGTTAATTTGTACAAAGAACACCATGTATTTTACAAATAGTGATGCTATGGTTCATAATTTTCCAACAATCTCCAACTTGGCCTACTGCCAATCACTCAAGTGTCCAACACCTGAACTATGTACGGGTCGCTCATACTTATGCTGAGATATCGCTTTCGTCTGCGGATATCTAAGGTTATCATCTGAAATGATCTTGTCAATCTTGACATCGCCACGATGTGTGATCTCACGAATCAGATGAAACCGTCGAAGTACATACTTAGATCATTGATGAGACCATAATTTCTTAGCATGTGCTGTAGCCCAGCTCAGCTACTAACAGAACAACTCCTAATCCAATTAGGAATTTTATAGATCCAAAATGCTTCTTTTGCTGCCTCAGCTGCAGCAATATAATCCATTTTTGTTGAATCGGCAACAGTATCTTGCTTGGAATATTTCCATCTCACTGTTATGTTATTCAAATAAAATATGTACCTTTATTGCGACTTACGGTCGTCTTTATCGGTTAGGAAACTTACGTTGGTGAACCTAGTCACTTCAAGTTCTCCTTCTCCATAGATTAAGAATGCATCATTAGTTCGTCTAAGATACTTAAGGATGTTCTTTACATCAATCTAGTGACCATCACCTGGATCGGCCTGATTGTGACTTCAGATGCTCAAAGCATATGAGACACTAGGTCGCATACATGTCTAACAATGTACGAGCTCTCGGAGAGCACCAAAAACTTTTAGATCTATCCTAGTAGATCCTTATTCCTAGAACAAAGGTTGCCTCTCCCAAGTATTCCATGGAGAATTTTAATGAAAGCCAAGTTTTCACCGATTTTAATATGGGAATATCATTTCCAAGAAATAATACATCATCAACGTATAGGACAATCATTGTCAGTGCGCTTCCACTAGCCTTCTTATATACACAAGAATCATCTTCGTTTTGAATGAAACCATATTCCATTATGATCTCATCAAAATATTGGTTCCAAGAACACAATGCTTGCTTCAATTCATAAATGGATCGGTTTAACTTGCAAACCTTATTTGCATGTTTTGGTACGACAAAACCGTCAGGTTGTCGTATATAAACATCCTTCAAAAGGTTTCTATTAAGGAAAGTGGTATTGACGTCCAACTGCCATATTTCATAAGCGAAATATACAAGAATAGCAAGCATTATCCGAATGGATTTATTCATGGCAACGGGTAAAAGGTTTCGTCGTAATCAACACCATATTGATGATGATACCCTTTCGCAACAAGCCTAGTTTTGTACGTTTGTACATTGCCATCCATGTCTGTCTTCACCATGAAGACATATTTGTTACCAATAGGCACAATTTCTTCGGGTACATCAACCAGTGTCCAAACTTTGTTGGTATACATGGAATCCATTTCGAATTTCATGTCGCCTTACCATAAAGAGGAGTCGATACCTTATATCACTTCCTTATATGTAGTTGGTTCGTCTTCCTCAAAAAGATTAATATCTACATGAGGTGAGATCAGAAACCCATACCTTTAGATTATTTTCTGACTCTCTCCAACCTACGCGGTTCTTGTGTATTAGAAGATTGTGGAACAGTCTCATCCCTGATGAATTGTTCGCGTTCCGTTAGGGGATCGGTGCCAGGAACAGTATCACTCCAATTATCATCGAGTTCAACTTTATTCCCACTTACCACTGCATATAGGAATTCCTTTTAAAGGAAAACCGCATGGAGAGCAACAAATATCTTTGTTCTCTTGTGAGTTGTGGAATTGGTTTCCCTGGGATACTCAATTACAAATAGGCACTTATCCGATTTGGGTTCTAGTTTGGTACCATCCAAACATATGCCCAGCATTCCCAAATCTTCAGGAATGAGAAACCTAGTTTCTTTCCTGTCCATATTTCATATGGAGTCTGTCCAATAGACTTTGACAGAACCTTATTCAAAATAAGTATTGCACTGTTCAATGCGAATCTCGTGAAGGAAATTGGTAGCTCAGTGTGACTCATTATTAACCTAACCATATCCAACAAAGTCTGGTTTCTCCGTCCGGACACACCACTCAATTGAGGTGTTCCGGGAGGAGTCCACTATGAAAGAATATCATATTCTTTCAAGTAATCGAGAAACTTATTGCTTAAGTATTTTCCACCACGGTCCAACCGTAATGTTTTAATACTTTTACCGGTATGTTTTTCTACTTCTTGTCAAAAATCTTTGAATTTATCAAAAGTTTTCGATTTGTGTGTCATAAGATACACAAAACATAACACGATGAAACATCCGTAAAGGTTATGAAGTATTCATATCCATCTCTAGCCTAGCTAGACATGGGCCCACATACGTCACCATGAACGAGGGCTAACAGCTCGGTGGCACGCACATTTTTACCGCTAAAAAGTGTTTTAGGCACTTTGCCTAATAAACAAGATTCGTAGACATCATATGAATTAGGATCAAACCCGTCCAAGTATCAATTCTTCCAAAGAGTGGATATACGATTCTTGTTAATGTGTCCCAGACAACAATGTCATAAATAAGTCTCATCTGATTTACTCAGTTTGAGCCTTTTGTTTGTCATGCTTTATGTTAGAGATTCATTTATATTCGAAATATAAATACTGTTATTCACATCTAATGTGTATATCTCAATATCATCTTTATAAACAAAACACTCAGTGTTCTGGAACATAAAGGTATACTCGCAATGGGTTAAACTAGATATAGAGATAATGTTTCTAGTAAAACTAGGTACATTATAACATATACCTAATATAATTACATGCCCCAAGGGCAGGTTTAAAACATAGGTGCCAACGGCCAAAACATAACTCTCATCCCGTTTCCGACTCGCAGGTCGATCTCATCTAAAGCCAGTCCCTTGCTAATCAGCAGATCCCGCACATCAGTACATATGTATGTACCACATCCAGTATCAAAAATCCAATTTTAGAACCAGTAGTGGACACGTTTATTACATTAATAAACATTCTTGAAGTCGGAGCCTTGCTCGCCTTCACTTCCTTCATGTCTGCCTTGTCCATACGGTAGTCACGCTTCCAGTGACCCCGTTTGCCACAGTTTAGGCAGGCATCTTGGGATATCTCATTTGTCTTCCCAGAAGACTGTGATGATTTTTCCTTTGCCCTTTTTTTTCACACCCCCAGAAGCATTCGGCCAAGCCTTGGCCTTCTGGGATGTCGAAGTAAGATGTGTCTTGCGCTTCTTGCCCTTTTTGAAGCTCTGGCTCTGCCTCCTTGAGCATAGCCATTAACTCTCCATGAGTTTTCTATTGGTTCATGATGAACCCGCCCCAGCATTCGGGCAGAGACTATAAGATCAAATCTATGGAAGTCTCAGCCTCGTAGGTAATGCTTAGCTAACCTAGCTGTTCGATGTCAATAATCATCTGCGACACCTACTGCTCAACAAATGTACCCTCTGACATACGGGAGTGAAAGTGCTTCTTTTTCAATTCGCACTTCTAAGATCTAAGGTTATATCTATGAAGATCATTTAATTTCAACATCATGGTATAAGGATCTAATCTTTTTGTTCTGACGATGAAATTAAGGAGCCATTGCGGCAAGCATAACGGATTGAGCAATAACGTTATCATCACATTGAGTCTTCCTAAGCTCATGCTCTACTAATTCCTCAACTTCGGGCTCAGGGCCCGAGAGGTTACTCTATCCAATAGAATAACTTCTCAGCTCCCAGGAATATCCTGAGATTCATTTCCCAATCTGAAAATTTACATCGTTGAAGACATTTTCACCCAGGATTATGTCCCTTAACGCTAATCTTTCAGGCCATCTCGATTGCAATAGTCCAACTATCCAATCAATGATTTCGGGTACACTCAAAATGTAATGGCTATTATAGTCCAACTATATAACCAACTACAAATAGAGTAGTGTTTAGTACAGTCCAACTGGTCATAGAAAGTAATATTCGATATTAGTCCAACTAATATATATTTATAACAACGATAAATAAAATTAAAAGAGCGTGTATTGGTAAGTATTTAAACGAAATTGCAAATTTAATACTAGTCTCCCACTATTTTTCGGAGAGCCTCTAACCCTCTGTGGAGTACTCGGGAAACCTAATTTCCTAGTGGGTTAGGATCCCGTTAAATAACACACAACCTTGACTTTGGCCAACAAGTTGTATGAAACTTAATTAGGTAGATCTCTAAGATCAATTGGATCCCATCCAATTCCTAGATCCGGTAGGTGGACCTCCAAGTCCGAGATATATATCCAATATATATTTTCTAACCTTTTCCTCTGAATCAACTAAGCCTTGGCTTTGGCTCGACAAACTTAATGATTCAAGTTAAGCGCGACCTATTGACAGTGGGATAGCTTCGTAATCCACGTCGATGAACTAGAAGTGACCTTGACTTTGGCCAACAAGTCACAACCGCCCAAGACATGTGATATAGAACAAAGCTTTCGTGGTTCAAACACATCCGCGATGGACATTGATCTTGACTTTGGCCAACAAACCAATGCCAATCTTGGATCTTGAGAGAGAACCACTCATTGGAAGAAAAAACGCTTAATATTTGATGAGGGTTTTTCGCGTAAATTGGCATCCAATTTATTATCTTTGATTAGGTCTCATCATACACCTATAAGAATGCATTCTAAAACCATAATAAGGTGCGAAATAAATTAATAATGATATGAGGATGGATATATAACAATTTTTTCCTAGAACAAATCTCTTCATTTTCTTTCTCCCGCTAGCACTATTCTTACTTCTACCCAAATACATAATACAATAAAGAAACCTCATTTACATTGAGGGGAATTGGTGAGAAGAGAAATACAATGAGATAAGGAGGTGAAAGGCTGGACACGCAGGTCCAATTTAAATAAATTCTAAATTTATTACAATAATTTTCAAAATTGCCCCCACCCTTCTAATATCCATCCGATATACATTATTTATACAAATACATCCAAGTATTCACATAAAGCATGTTATTCAATCAATCTAATCCAATTAATTAATCTTTGAATTAATGACCATCCAATATTCAAATAATGATTTGATTTGCACGAGTCCAACTCGTTTAAGAATAAATACTCAAAGTACGTATTCTTGAATTATATTGAACTACAATTTTAAATCCAATTTAATTTGTATCCAATACTAATTCATATTTAATTCCAAATTAAATAATTACATTTATTTTAGTGCCTTTTAGACTTAGATTCTAAATCTAATCTAAATGGGTGTCAAAGGCCCAATTAGTATCCAATACTATTTTAATTAAAGTCCAATGAGCTTTTAAATAATTCTTAAGGCATGGGCTTTGGCCAATATGGATCAAACCTAAAATGCCAAGGCCCAAATAGGAATCACCTTATGCCAAAAATCAATTTAGGCCCATTAGGCCCAATTAAATTTTTAAAGGCCCAATTGTCATATTTGGACTTTATGGAAATGGTTTTAGGCCCAATTGGATCCAATCCAATTGTCCAAAACCATACTTGACCCAACCAAGCCCATTAAGCCCAAATACAACAAATTAAATTATCTTATTATTCCAAATAACATAATAATCTAATTAAAGTGTAATTAACATAATTAATCAACTAATCTAATGTTTCCAAAACACTAATTAATCCACTTAATCATGCTAATTAATGCCAATTCATGTCCAACACAATTGAAGCAAAATCAATCCATTAAACATGCTTAGGCTCACGGTTTTGGCAAGGAAATTATCATGCAATTTGATTTTAATCCAATTAAATCAACATCTAATCATACATTTCATGCCAACAACACATCCAATTGCTAATTTTCAAAAAATCACCATGAGCTACTCTAGGGTACTATTCGGCCATGTAGTAGGGATTATGGATTTTTGATCCAATCAATTTTTCTCAATTCCAAAGATGCACAAATCCAATTCAACATCATATAAACACAACCAAATAACCAATTTAGGCATTTACAAGCTACAAGCATAAAATCCCAAATTAAAGTATATAAACCCTAGAAATTAAATAAAACTTAGGATGTCTCTAGATACCATTGTTAGTGTCCTACACATGCCACAAGATCACTAAGATGATTTGTGTGAGAATAAATCAAAGACAAGTTGCGGAAATTACTTAGTTTGATCGGTTGAGATTTCAAATATTTCAAGAGAAGTAGATGAAGCTCCAAACTTTGTAGAGTGTTTCCAACACTTGGGTAAATTTTCCTATCACCTTTAGTTGACTCCTTATGTGCTAGCAAGAACAAAAAATGAAAGAAAATTTTCCCTTCCAAATGGTATTGTGTTCGGCAATGGAGGAAGAAATAGGGAGAGAGAGTTTTGTAATTTTCTTTTCCAAAACCAATTACCAAAATTGTCTTTCAAAATTTGGTATATTATTTTCCAAAAAGCAAAATCAAAGTCAAAGTGTGTTGGAGGGAAAAAGGCATTAAATTCCCTCAACCACTTCCATCACTCATGTAGACATTTGATGTAAGTTGGTGGGCCCCATTTTAAATTCAAAATTCAAGTGGGCTTGCTCAACATACTTCGGGCTCGGGTTCGTTTAATCTGATTAAAGAAATTTTCCGTTGCGACGTAATTAAATCCAATTTAATTAAATAATAATACCTCGCAAAATTATTACGAAAGTCGCTCGCAAATTAATTCCAAATTAATTCGTTCGCACGAATTAAAATCTAATTTTTATTCCGCATTGAAATACAATTTCAATTAATATATCTAATATATTATTTTAGCCCAATTAATTAAATAGTAAAATCTAATTTCACTATTAAATTCATTTTGCCGATTAATTCCAAATTAATCGCGTTCTCTCATCTCGACGAATTTAATCCCAGATTAATTCTCGACGCAATTAATCCCAGATTAATTTTCTCTTTCATAATTAATCCAAGATTAATTCTTGTCGTAATTAATCCCAGATTAATTTTCTCTCTCATAATTAATCCCAGATTAATTATGTTCGAGTCAAATGTCATCGGTGAATCTTTGGGAAGCGACCCAAGAGATCCATGGATATGTTGGCAGTAAATACGGTTGTGGCACTATCAGAACACGTGCGTACCCGGTACCACGTTCTTACCGATTTACAAGACATGGTTGGCTTCTAGCAAAGCACCATGCCTGCCCAATTCTCCAGAAATATATTCAATATGGAATATATATATAATCTATATCAGGCATAATATACAATGTATTGCGTATTACGATCCAGTATCTGATGTCATATGCTAGGCCTGGGGCTAGAATTGTGTCTGCCCCGTATGAAGCACATATCGGATCACTAGCAACTAGTCTCTGTAATCAGATAATCATGACCTAGTCATACTATCCCGATAGCTATAGCATTTAAGAGTACTAGTTATGTATTTTTATACAAATATCAAAGTCTATAGTTGATGATATTTTCACTGATACTCGAGAGAGGGAGTGAATATTTTCGGAATCTTGACTAATAAATAATATAATTGAACAAGGATTAATTGGCATGAGAGGCGACAGCTAAGTGAAATCAGGATCTAGAATCTCTATCGTATTAGTTCCTCCTATCGAAATATTTTTATATTTATTTATTAAAATCTTTATTATTTGTTTTCTAAATAAAGTTAGGATTATCAATTGTAGTAATTAGTGCGAGTTAACGCAATCCTTATGGGTTCGACACTCTACACTCATTTATACTAAAAATTTACACCGTACACTTACGGTACGATATAAAATATCACAACAATGAGCGAAAAATATATCAATAATTATCGTCCCGTTTACTTGATATTTTGTTTAGTTTCTCGGGTTTGATGAACGTTTTGATGTGTCTTAGTTTATTTTGCAAATAAAATAATATTGGGACTCAATGGAATCATTTAGGACGAAATGTGGGTCAAATAAGGGAAAATATTTGACTTGACATATTAATTTTGGAGATTGGAAACTTGAAATGGCGTTCTAACGAAGTATAGTTTCGGAAATTCTAATTTTACGCAATTATCGTATTTTAGACATAACATTTTACTCTGATATTGGATTGAGCTGATTCAAGTTCCAGATTAAAGAAGACCCAAAGATCTACAACTTTGAAGAACAAAATAATTTTGAATTCTTAATGTTGCATGACCGAAATTGGTGAAACATCCGTAAGTGTGTTATGTGTAATTATTAAAGTCATTTTCAAAGTAAAAAAAATAAATAAATAATAAAAATAGTCAAACTCCTACCAAACATCATAGCAATCAGTGGAGCAATTAATAGAGCAATTTATAATTGATTTGGTGGAGCATTTAAAAATGGATTTGGTGGAGGCAAAACTTTTCCTATAAATACCAAGTCATTTCATTTGTAAATTCATACCTTCTTCTATGTAATTCCTTAAGAATACTAAGAAGATTGTATCTTGTTTGTTTATTTACAGCTTTCAGTATTTAATTTCAACTTTCGCAGTTTCTTTTCTTTACTTTTCAGTCTTTACTTTCTGCAATTTACTTTTACGCACAGTACTTTCCTTTCTATACTTTTCAGCAATTTAATTTTCAGTGATGAGGAGGTAACTCCCCCTTGTTGGGGTAAACATTAAAGCTTTTATTATTGCTATTTAGATTAATCTCCCTTAATTATAATATAATAACTATTTAAAACCTGACTTAATGAAGATACCGCTATATTGGCCGGTTGGTAATTATTTATAAATTGGTTTTAACCTGACTAAGCATGGATACCGTCTGGTTGGTTGGTTGGTAATTAATTATTAATTTGACTTAATCAGGTTACCGCCTATATGGCTGGTTGGTAATATCACACAAGTTAATATATTATATTAAGGGAGATATCTAAAATAGTAGTAATAGAAGTGGATCCTTTAACCCCCATCATTTTCTTTCATTGTACTTTTACATTTTTAATTTCCAGCATTTACTTTTCAGCACTTTATTTTATGTCTTATATTCTTAAGCTTTTAGTAGTTGTAAATATGTGTCGTAGCTAAGCCCATTATCTGGGGTTGTGATGAATTCCAATATCACCGGTTTATAAGGGGTTAATTTACAGTTTGGGTAATATAAAGGTTTATTTATTGAGTCTTAAGCTTAATTCTTCTTGTTAACTGACCATTAATAAGATTGATTTGGTAAACTTAAAATGAATTTGGAAAAGGGATTTTAGGTTTAAAACCTAGACTCAATAGCCCACGATCTTCATTGAGGATAGATAACCCTTTAATAGATTTCCTTACATGATAGGAATATACATGTCAGGCGGGGGTAGCCATAATTGGAACTTAATCTTAATGAATTCAGATAACTTGCTTGACATAGGAATATGAATAATTAAGTTACACTGGGTATTTGTATCTGACCATCGGAAGAGGCTTTTGCATAATTTCGTGTTCCAGGTTAATAAACATATATATTACACAAACGTAAAATAATCACTTCATCTTTTAAAAACATTTTGGAAAGATTCACAATTGAATTTTCCTCAATTTCCTTTCGCACAATTTTATTTTCTGTTTTAAGTTTAAAGTCACCACCCAATCAAACAATCAATTCATTAGATACTTGTAAATATTTGGCTTCATAAATTAATAGTTTAGGTATTATGTCCCTGTGGGATCGATACTTTTTATACTACTTGAACGATACGTGCGCTTGCGTTATATGCGTGTGATTACGTCGGTCAGGACGTTACGTATCACCATCCCTCAAGTCACTGAACTAGAGTCAGGAGCGCTAGTCAATGTTATTATCCTGACCTTGAAACTATAATCTAGGGGTGTTATGTATCACTGTCCCCCATGTCCTGAAACTACATGTGCACATGTCTACTGTATCTGTCAATTCTAATGTCCGTCAATTCTATAATGTCTCTGAGATTGGGTTTTCCCCCAATCTAAAAAAAAGTCATAAAAGAGCTCTTATCAAAATATCAAAGCACAATAGCATTTCTCAACTGATCTGAAAATAATTTTAAACTTATCAAAATATTTTAATAATTTTAGCCTCATATCAAAATGTAACTTAGATATCATCAATCAAATTCATATTATTTATAAAATCAAGAAAACATTATGAAAAGAAAGTATCCAAAAACAATAGATAAATCATGTCATGATTTGAAAATTGAAAAATAAGTTCTAAAATCTGACATGAATGATTCATGACTAGCTTGGGACTGATAGGTCTAATTTGAGAACACCATTATTGGAGATGCTGAATTCTTGAACTGTGAGTTTATGGATGAACTGTGAATTATGAATGACTAAAACTAATGCATGCTGGGACATGGGACATAAGTGTGAAACACATAGCGTAACTGAACTTAAAACTAAGAACTGAATATCTAAGCTGACTTACCTGAGCTAAACTGACTAACTGCCAACCTATCTGAGCCGAACTGACTATTTGAAGGGGAATACTTAGCTACTACGGGTTGTCTGAACTGAATCACCGAACTATTAACGGCTGGCTAAACTAGGCTACAACTAGCTGAATGATTTAAGTTTTCAATTTAAATTCAAATGTCACTCAAGCCATAATACCACCAAATACTTAGTCATTAGTTAATATCATTAAAATAATTTAAACATCAAAATATTTTCCCCTTTATTACCCAAGGTTTGGCTATAAGGAGAATAAACCAAGTTATGAAACTTTCATCAATATTTCAATATGTCTTATGCTATAACATTTCATACTAGATGAATGATCATCAAACATACAAAACATAAACGCCTCCCAACAACACCCTAAAATTGGTCAAGATAAGGAATTCAAAATCTTAAATTTATCCATACCAAACAACATAGACTCATGCTAAAACATCACTAAATACATGAACGATCTTCAATCATAATAAAACAAACCCAGCTTCCAATATAAGGCCATGAATTCAACTAAAGCATAAACTTATAGCTTTTGAAGTTTCTAATTTCAATAAATATTAGCTCATGCCATGACACCTTCTTATGTGTAAATCATCATAAATAATACATTTCGGCTAAGGCACAAGTTTAAAGGCCTTTGGAGCTATCAACACCAAACACATTCATTTCATACAAACATCATTCCAACATAAAATCATCACCATATTATCATCTAAACAATAAAACAACCAACCCCAAACAGCCTATATATTCGGCCAAGGGGGAAATGAATAAACTTTAAACTTCATCACTATACAACACACCACAAGCTATAGTTTCATTCACATATAAGTATCATAATTATCCATTAACAAAATTTACAAAACAGCTTCTTATTCCTATATTAAGATTCGACCATGCCTCTCAAATTAATAATATTGGAAGTTTCCAATCCTAATCAAGCACTCTCTTTTCAAGTCATTAACCATTGTATAAACTATCATCAATCAACATTCCACATATTTATAACATCATCCAAGCACTTGAACTAACATTACTTCATAAAAAAACAAAAATCAACCCCCCCCCCCCCCACATATACATAATTCGGCCAGGGGGTATAAATACACCCTTTTATTTCTACAAACTCATATCAAAATATTATTCCAAGCATGTACTATCACTAATTATTATGAAAGAAACAAAAATCACCCTCCACAACAAGAAGAAAATTCGGCCAACCCTTGCTCTTAAGGGAAAATTTGGGCATTTACACATAAAGGTTTCATTCCATGCTAATATTATCATGATATCCTCCAAAATACATGCTAGCATTCACTCATTGATTTTTTAGGGTTCATGATACATGAAAATTAGGAAGAGAAAATCATGCTTGATATCATGAAATTAGATAAAATAAGGATAGAAACTCACTTACTTGAAGAATGAGTTTGAGATTATCATCTCAATCTTCAAAAATAGCATTGGAAGATGAAAAAAATGGAGAGAGTTTTTCTTGATCAAATACGTATTTTGTGATGCTGAAGGAGATGGTGAATAGTGCCTTATTTATAGGAAAAATGGCTGATTTTTTTTGTAATGAAATAAGTGGCTAATATTGTGCCACATAATTCAACATGTGCTAAAATCATAGGTTACTATTCATTCTGAATTGAACTGAAAGTTTAATTTATTTATTGTCCGATTTTGGAAAAATATTTAACATTAAAGTTGTAGGTAATTTCCTGAGCTTTTCGACGGTATATATTTCACTGAAATCAGACATCATATTAAAAGGTTATGGCTAATTAAATAAAATTAGCATGTTGACTCAGATGAATAGTAAAAGAGGTGCATAAGCTAAAAATTTATCTGAGACCTCCGAAAGAGATTTCTATGGTACGAAACCTAAATAAATATTATTTTATGAGTTCTAAGGTATTATGCATGATGATTCATTATATCGAATATAACCGGACTACTCGAGGCGTTACATTCCCCCTCCCTTAAAAATTATTCATCCTGAATTATAATATGCGTATAAACTGTGTAACTAGACTGATATGCTCTAGCTGCTACATACGATGCTACCATAATTGTCATGCTAGTGATATCCATTATCACACGAAATGAAAGTAATGATAAGTGACTGAGTAATGGGATTTACGTGGGGCAGAGCCGCAACAGTTATTACACTTAAACCTCTGCTCTGATACCAACTTGTCACATCCTGGTATTTCTAGGCATGTGATGGGCATGTGATGACTTATCCATCACCTGAACCCCTTAGATACACTGCTAGCTGTATTGAAAAGACTGACTCACAATACGCAATCTTATACACAAACACATCGTAACCCGAACGCATATCTATTTTTTATCGCAGATCGGTACACGAGAAAATCCACATGCAACTGACATAATACTTGACACATATACAAGGCCTTATTGTTGGATAATTATGACCCATAGCGTCACTATTTGTAAAAAAACATTGTTGTTTTTGTATAAATTAACTATGTGACAATGGAAATTGCTATTTTATCATTTTGTAATTATATTACTTGACTATATAAATGATAAAAGTCCTTATGATTAGTTCCGGATTATCAGATATGAGACAGTATCAATCCACTAAAAGTTTAATCATTAAATATCCCTAGTCATAGTATTATCGAGATTTGACATCGATAATGCGAAATAGACTAGTATTACACTTGTGCGCGTTATGGAAGCGTAACGGCATAGTTCTTATATATTTGGGTATTGGATACTCATGCAAGTGTTGTTGGATAATATGACCCATAGCGTCACTATTTGTACAGATCATAGTGTTCTAATACAAATTAACTATGTGACAAGGAAATTGCACTCTCATCATTTGTGATTAGATCACCTTAGATATATAAATGAAGAGAGGTCCATATGATTAGTTCCTGGATTGAGATGATATGAGACAGTATCAGTCCACGAAGGATTAATCATTAAATATCCCTAATCGTAGTATTATCGAGACTGGACATCGATAATGCGGAATAGGCTAGTATTGCACTTGTGCGCGTTGTGAGGGCACAACAGCATAGTTCTCATATATTTGGGTATTGGATACTCATGCAAGTGCGATAGGAGGTTGTGTTTCACCGATGGTACGGGAAACAGCTTCGCTCTGGATAGACCCTTCGGAATCCCATTGGTATTATGACTATGTGTCTATGGGAGTCCGACATCAGGGTAGGTGTGTATGGTCTTAACCTGAGACTTGCACCGCTAATGCTTACGACAATCAATATACTTTAGTTGAGGTCGTCTAGGACTCTAACCGGTTCTGTGTACGCCAATGCTGGGTATATTGAGAATCGTAGAGTATTGGGTGTGATGTGAAGACGGAAGTATCACTCCAGTCATAGTGGAGATGATGTCACGCAGGATACGGTATTAGTACTCTTAAGTGCTGGCCGGCCATCGGGATATTATGACAATGTCATGTATATCCGATTATAGAGACTAGTTACCAGACATCCGATATGTGCTTCGGACGGGGCAGACACTTATCCAGCCCCAGCCCTAGCACGTGACTATCCGATACTGGGCCGATATACATAATACTTGGTATACTACGCTTGATATAGATCTTAAATATTCTTAGATGAATATGACCGGAGAATTGGGTAGACTTGGTACTTTGCTAGAAGTCGACCTTGTCTCATAAATCGGTAGAACGTAGTACTTGGTACGTACGTGATTCGGATACTCCGACAACCGTATTTACTGCCAACATATCCGGGGATCTCATGGGTCGCTTCCCAGTGATCCACCGATGACGCATGACTCGCACATTTATTAATCTGGGATTAATTTGATGAGAGAGAAAATTAATCTACGATTAATTACGGAGATATTTTATCTGGTATAAAATATCGTCTAAAAGAGAAAGAATGATTAATTTGGAATTAATCGGTAAATTAATATATTCGATATATTAAACGAAATTAGATTTCGACGCGGAATTAAAATTAGATTTTAATTCGGGCGAACGAATTAATTTATAATTAATTCGTTAGCGACGTGAATAGTGAATTCGCTAGGCGTAATCATTTAATTACGACGCAACGGAAAACTCGGTAATTGGGAATTAGCGAACCCGAGCCCGAGTGTGATTGCGAGCGCATTCGTATTTCGAATTCGAGTTCGGCAACGCAAGTCACATCAAGCGTCAAATCATTCGTCACATCAATCGTCAAATCAAATGTCACTTTGAGTGATGTGATTGATTGATGTGATTGATTGATTGAAAGACACACATCACTTTATTAAAGTAAAATGAATAGTTGATGTGTGTGGTTGAAATAGTGTAAGTTGGTGGGAGCATTTACCATTTAATTATTTGGCTTTTTATTTGGTAAATACTTTATATTTTTTATGGTAAAAATATATAAACCTTTTTTGAAAAGGTTTCACCAACCAATACACACTTTCCCTCATCTCTTTCTCCATCATCATTCACGCCCAAATGGGCAGTAAAAATGCTCATTGGTTTCTTCATTTTGGGCGTGAGTTTGGGAAGCAATGTGCTTGATTTTGTGGCAAAATCAAGAAGAGCTAGCACTCCGAGAGACTTGCGAAGGTGTTAGGGAAGTTCACCCATGAGCCGGGAACCATTCGATGAAGCTTGGAGCTCCATTTCTCAACTCAAAAATATGATTTTGTGGGCAGTGAACTGCAGTTGCGTTTTTGTTGCAAGGGAAAAATCAACTTCGTTTGTTGCCGATTCGTCTCAACCGATCGATGTGAGTATTCCGCTACCTCCGTTGATGTGTTCACACATGTATTTCATTGCTTGTTTGATCTTGGGACCTAGATATAAACCTAACAATGGCATCAAGAGCTATAGGTTCAAGCATGAAAAATGTAGGGCTTAAAATTGGGTATTTTGTATTTGAGCATGATTTTATAAAATTGGATGTTTGAGCATGCTTAATATATGTTATATTGAAGATTGATTTGATCAATTTCAACAAAATGTGATTGGATCAATTTTGCCCAAATTTGGAGTGTTGGCCGAATGTGATGGATATTTGGAAATCTTGGATTTTTTCATTTTAATTCATTGGATGAGTTATAATGATGTAGGATGATGTTGATTTGAGATTGAATTGGATTTAATTTTGAATTGGATAAAAATCCCTAAATTCCTTATGTTGGCCGAATTGGATGATGCCCTTAAATGTCTTGGTATTTTGATTTTTGAACATTGGATGTATTGGAAATCATTTAGGATGGTGATTTGATGTCGATTGTGGGTTCGATTGGATTGAAACCAAATCGGACACAAAATCCCTCCTTTGGCCGAGAGCTTTAAAGCATGTAATGGGTTTGATTTTTTCATTTATGTGTTGGACATATGATAATGATTATGAGCATGATTAATTGGACTAATTTCATGTTTTGGAAATATTGATTTAGTTGGTTAATCATGTAATGCACTTTAGGTAATTAAATTGCGGAATTGGATTCATGAAATTTAATTATTTAGGCTTAAATTGGATTTGGGCTTCTATTGTTGTAATTGGGCTTATTGGGCTTTGTTGTACAAAGTTGGATTTGGGCAAATTGGATTGGATCCAATTGGGCCCAAAGCTACTTCCGTTAAGCCCAAATGCAACTTATAAACCTTTAAAGTTTAATTGGGCCTGATGGGCCTAAATTGATTTCTGGGCTTATGGGGTTACTCCTTGATTGGGCTTTGGTTGCCGAAGCCCACGCCTTATAGAAATTAATTAAAGCCCATTAGACTTGAAATTGAATTAACATTGGATGTTAATCGGGCTTTGAGACCCGAAGCGATTAAATTTGGAATTTAAGTCGTTAAAGGTTTATTAAATAAAGTGTAATATTTAATTTGGAATTGAATAGTGAATTAGTATTAAATACATGTTAAATTAGATTTAATTATGTAGTTTAATTTAATTCAAGAATTCGTACTTTGAGTACTTATTCGCAAAACGAGTTTAACTCGACCAAAAATCAAATCGTTGTTTGAACATTGGATGATCACATAATTATCAGATTAATTAATTTGATTAGATTGATTGATAGCATGCTTATGTGTGAATACGTGGTTGTGATGAATGAATAATGTATATCGGATGGATATTAGTTGGGTGGGGCAATTTTGAAAATTGTTGTAATAAATTCGATTTATTAAATTGGACCTACGTGTCCAGCCTTATCACCTTTATTCTCTTTGTATTCTCTTCTCACCTATTCCCCTCAATGTAAATGAGGTTTCTTTAGAAGTGTAGTGTAACGGGTAGAAGTAGTACAAGTGCTAGCTTGAGTGAGAAAGGGAGAGATTTGATCTAGGATCAATGTAAAGTATCCATCCGCATATCATTATTATTTATTTTCATACTCGCTTTATTATGTATTTAGAATGCATGTTTAAGGGTGTATGATGATGAGACCTTAACAAAGATAATGAAATTGGTAGCCAATTTGCACTCGAAAAACCCTCATCAAATATCATGCATCTTTTCCTTCCATTGAGTGATTCTTGCTCAAGATCCTAGATTGGCATGGGTTGTTGGCCAAAGTCAAGCCCTTGTCCGTCGAAGATGTGTTTGAATCACGAGGCTTTGTTCCATATTGGTGTCTTGTCCAAGTTGTGGTTTGTTGGCCAAAGTCAAGACCACTTCTTGTCCATCGACATTGATTACGAAGCTTACATGGTCAATGGGTCCGCGCTTGACTGGGATCATCAGGTTTGTTGTGCCAAAGCCAAGGCCTAGTTGATTCAGAGGAAAAAGGTTAGGGTATATATTAGATATATAGGCATATATAAGATATATGTTTCGGACTTGGATGTCCACCTACTGGATCTAGGAATTGGATTAGATCCAATTGATCTTAGAGATCTACCTAGTTAATTATCATACAATTTGTTGGCCAAAGTCAAGATTGTGTGATATTTAACAGGATCCTAGCCCACTAGGAAACACGGTTTCCCGAGTACTCGACAGAGGGTTAAAGGCTCGACGAAAAATAGTGGGAGGCAAGAATTGAATTTGCAATATTCGTTCAATTACTCGCCATACGCGCTCAAACAAATATCACTCGTCATATATTAAAAGTATTAGTTGGACTAATATTTAATGTTGTTTTAATAAAACAGTTGGACTGTATTATACTTGATTATATATAATTAGATTATATTAATCAATATATTTGAATTAATTAATTTCAGGTTACAGTTGATTTTATAATTGGATTATAGTAATCAATGTAATTGAGGTTAATTAATTTGGATTATATTTGATTATATAGTTGGACTATTATAATCATTATAATATATATAGTACCACTAATCGTTGATTAAATAGTTGGACTATTGTAATCAAGATAAAATTGAAAAGTTGGATATTTAAAATATAATCTGGGATTAAAATATTTTAAATGATTTAATAGGTTACTTTATTTGATAAAATAACTTATTATACCTTAAGCCCAAAATTAAGCAAAATAAGTAGAGCATAAAATCTTTGGAAGATTTATGTGATGATGACTTTAATGCTTAATTTAATATACTTGTCATAAATCTAATTTTAGATTTAAGAAGTATTAAAATTGCAATTTATAATTCTTGGAGAATTAATTGACTATTCTAGATGAGATAAAGTCAAAGTTTGCAATTGGGCATGTAGCACGAGGTGCACATTGTTTCGATATTCTAAAAACCCAAGGCTTGGCCTAAGGTTCCTGAAATATTGAAAAGGATAATTGACATATCCCAAAGTGACTACCATTTGGATATGGCAGACACGAAGGAATTAAAGAAAGGGCAAGGCTCTGACTTTAAAAATGTTTGTCAAAGTTATGTTCACTACTAGTATTGAAATTAGATTTTAAATACTTAGTGTGGTACATAAAATATATGTATTGATGTTCAGAATCTGCTTTGAGCAGGATACTGACTTCAAGCTGAGATTGCTCTGCGAATCGGAAACGGGACGAAAGTCGTTGTTTCGACCGTAGATACCTAAGTTTCGGAACTACCCTTCGGGTATGTACTTAAATTAGGAACTGTTATAATGTAACTAGTTTGACTAGAGACATTATCTCTATATCAGTGTTTAATCCATTGTGGATAAACCTTTATATTCTAGAACACTAAGTGTTTCATTATATAAAGATGATACTGAGATAAACACATTAGATGTGAATAACATAATTTATATTTTGAATATAATTAAAATCTCAAAACATATAAAATGACAAATAAATAGCTCAAATTGATTTGATCAATAGAGACTTATTTGTGGCATTGTTGTCTGGGACACAATTAAACAAGATTCGTATATCCGCACTTTTGAAGAGTGGGTACTAGGACTGATTTGACTATTCAAATAAAGTCTACGAATCTAGTTTGTTAGGTAAAGTACCTAAAACACTGTTTACTTGGTAATAGTGTAAGTGCCACCATCTGTTAGCCCTATTCATGGTGAAGTTAGTGGGCCCATATCTAGCTAGGCTAGATGTGAACATGAATATTTCGTGACCTTAACGGATGTAACATCACGTTATGGTTATGTGTTTCTTTTGAAGAACACAGATCGAAAACTATTAGAGTTTCGACACGAAGTAGATAAACAGATCGACTATAGTATTATGCCGTCACGGTAAGACCGTAATGAAAATACTTAAGCAGTAAGTTTCAAACATACATGAAAGAGTATAGTATTCTTTCAGATGAGGACTCCTCCCGAGACACGTCAGTTAGACGGTGGTCCGAACGAAAACCAATTTTGTTGGACATGATAAGGTTTATCACGAGTCGCTCTGAGCTATCATTTCCTTCAACAGGATATGTATTAACAGTGCAAAACTTATTTAGAATAAGGTTCCATATAAATCTGTTTGACAGATATCATATAGGATATGAACAGGAAAGAAACAGGGTTTCTCATTCCTAATAATTTGGGTATGCCGGGCATAACGTTTGGATGATACCAAATTAGAACCCAAATTGGATAAGTGCCAATTATAGGTTATCCTAGGGAAAACCATAAGTATAGTACTTATATATCTCACAAGAGAACAATGTGATTGTTGCTCGCCATGCTGTTTTCCTAAAAGGAATACCAATATGTAGTGGTAAGTGGGAGGATAGTAAAACTCGATGAAAATCGGGGTAATACTGTTCAAGGCACGAATTCCGTAATGGAACATAAATAGTTCATCAAGGATGAAACTAAACCATTAATCTTCGAATACACAAGAACCGCGTAGATCGGAGAGAATCAGAAAACAACCTGGGGTATGGGTTTCTGATCTCACCTCATAAAGATGTCAATCTTATGGAGGTATATCAACCGACTACGTTAAGGAAGTGATACAAGGTATCGACTCCCTATTATGGCAAAGTGCCATGAGTCTGAAATGGATTCCATGTATAACAACTATGTTTGGATACTAGTTGATGTACCGCAAGGCATTATGCCTATTGGTACTGTAATCGTCTTCAAGGAAGACATACATGGATGGCAACATACCAACGTACTAAGCTAGGCTTGTGACGGAAAGGTATCGTTATCAACATTGTGTTGATTACGGTTTAACCTTTTACCTGTTGCCTTGGTAAATCCATTTGGATAATGCTTGCTAAAGATGTACATTTCATTTATGAAATGTGTCAGTTAATGATCAAAATCGCTTTCCTGAAAAGGAAACCTCTTGGAGGATGCTTACAACATCCCTGACGTTTTGTATAACCGACAAACAAGGTTTGCGGGTTATTTGATCCATGTTTGGATTGAAGCAAGCATAAGGTTCTAGGAACTGACGTTTTGAAATAATCATAATGGTTTATGATTTGATTCAAAACGAAATGATTCTTGTGTATATAAGGAGGTTAGTGGGAGCACTGATAATGAAATTCCCATAAAGCAATTGGTGAAAGCTTGGCTTTCATAGATATTCTCCGTAGAATTCTGGGGAGTAACAACCTTTATTCAAGGAATAAGGATCTACTACTGGGATAATTTGGAGTTGTTAACACTCTCTGGGAAATTGTACATTTAAAATGTACTTGATATGGTGTCTCATACGCTTTGAGCATATGGAGTCACAATCGGGTCAATCCAAGTGATAGTCACTGGATTGAAGTTAAGGACATCTGTTAGTATCTTAGAGAACTAAAGATGATGTCTAAAACTATGGAGAAGGAGAACTTGAAGTGACTGGGATCACTGCTGCAAGTTTCCAAACAGTTAAATACTGCGGTACTATAAAGTTTGAATAACGGGACAGTGAGCTGGAAATCTTGCGAGCAAGATACTGTTGCCGAATAAACAACAAATGCGGATTATTGCTGCGGCTGAGGCAGCAATAGAAGCCATTTGGGTCGATAATAAATCTAATTAGATTAGATATAGTTCTGTTAGCAGCTGAGCTAGGCGTCAGCATAAGGCTAAAGAATTAAAGGTCTCATCGACGATCCAGATATATACTTCTATATTCATCTGATTCGTTCGGATCATACATCGTGGCGATGTGATGATCGTATAAATCGCGTCAGACGATAATCATGCAAATCCGCTGACGAAAACCTTTACTTAGCAAATTTGAGCGAACCGTACATAGTTCGGGTGTGGGACACTTGAGTGACTGGCTATGTGCCAAGTGGGAGATTGTTGGATAATATGACCCATAGCGTCACTATTTGTACAGATCATAGTGTTGTTATACAAATTAACTATGTGACAAGGAAATTGCACTCTCATCATTTGTGATTAGATCACCTTAGATATATAAATGAAGAGAGGTCCATATGATTAGTTCCTGGATTGAGATGATATGAGACAGTATCAGTCCACGAAGGATTAATCATTAAATATCCCTAGTCATAGTATTATCGAGACTGGACATCGATAATGCGGAATAGGCTAGTATTGCACTTGTGCGCGTTGTGAGGGCACAACAGTATAGTTCTCATATATTTGGGTATTGGATACTCATGCAAGTGCGATAGGAGGTTGTGTTTCACCGATGGTACGAGAAACAGCTTCGCTCTGGATAGACCCTTCGGAATCCCATTAGTATTATGACTATGTGTCTATGGGAGTCCGACATCAGGGTAGGTGTGTATGGTCTTAACCTGAGACTTGCACCGCTAATGCTTACGACAATCAATATACTTTAGTTGAGGTCTTCTAGGACTCTAACCGGTTCTGTGTACGCCAATGCTGGGTATATTGAGAATCGTAGAGTATTGGGTGTTTTTAAGACGGAAGTATCACTCCAGTCATAGTGGAGATGATGTCACGCAGGATACGGTATTAGTACTCTTAAGTACTGGCCAGCCATCGGGATATTATGACAAGGTCATGTATATCCGATTATAGAGACTAGTTACCAGACATCCGATATATGCTTCGGACGGGGCAGACATTTATCCAGCCCCAGCCCTAGCACGTGACTATCCGATACTGGGCCGATATACATTTTACTTGGTATACTACACTTGATATAGATCTTAAATATTCTTAGATGAATATGACCGGAGAATTGGGTAGACTTGGTGTTTTGCTAGAAGTCGACCTTGTCTCGTAAATCGGTAGAACGTAGTACTTGGTACGTACGTGATTCGGATACTCCGACGACCGTATTTACTGCCAACATATCCGGGGATCTCATGGGTCGCTTCCCAGTGATCCACCGATGACGCATGACTCACACATTTATTAATCTGGGATTAATTTGATGAGAGAGAAAATTAATCTAGGATTAATTACGGAGATATTTTATCTAGGATAAAATATCGTCTAAAAGAGAAAGAATGATTAATTTGGAATTAATCGGTAAATTAATATATTCGATATATTAAACGAAATTAGATTTCGATGCGGAATTAAAATTAGATTTTAATTCGGGCGAATGAATTAATTTAGAATTAATTCGTTAGCGACGTGAATAGTGAATTCGCTAGGCGTAATCATTTAATTACGACGCAACGGAAAACTCGCTAATTGGGAATTAGCGAACCCGAGCCCGAGTGTGATTGCGAGCGCATTCGTATTTCGAATTCGAGTGCGGCAACGCAAGTCACATCAAGCGTCAAATCATTCGTCACATCAATCGTCAAATCAAATGTCACTTTGAGTGATGTGATTGATTGATGTGATTGATTGATTGAAAGACACACATCACTTTATTAAAGTAAAATGAATAGTTGATGTGTGTGGTTGAAATAGTGTAAGTTGGTGGGAGCATTTACCATTTAATTATTTGGCTTTTTATTTGGTAAATACTTTATATTTTTTATGATAAAAATATATAAACCTTTTTGGAAAAGGTTTCACCAACCAATACACACTTTCCCTCCTCTCTTTCTCCATCATCATTCACGCCCAAATGGGCAGTAAAAATGCTCACTGGTTTCTTCATTTTGGGCGTGAGTTTGGGAAGCAATGTGCTTGATTTTTTGGCAAAATCAAGAAGAGCTAGCACTCCGAGAGACTTGCGAAGGTGGTAGGGAAGTTCACCCATGAGCCGGGAACCATTCGATGAAGCTTGGAGCTCCATTTCTCAACTCAAAAATCTGATTTTGTGGGCAGTGAACTGCAGTTGCGTTTTTGTTGCAAGGGAAAAATCAACTTCGTTTGTTGCCGATTCTTCTCAACCGATCGATGTGAGTATTCCGCTACCTCCGTTGATGTGTTCACACATGTATTTCATTGCTTGTTTGATCTTGGGACCTAGATATAAACCTAACAAGTGTAATAGGAGGTTCTGTTTACCGATGGTATGTAAACAGCTTCGCTCTGGATAGACCCCGCGGAATCCCATTGGTAGTATGACTATGTGTCTATGGGAATCCGCATCAGGGTAGGTGTATTTGCTCTTGACCTGAGACTTGCATCGCTAATACTTACGACAATCAGTACGCTTTGGTTTTGATCGTCCAGGGCTTTAACAGGTTCTGTGTACGCCTCTTCTGGGTTTATTGAGAATCGTAGTGTATTGGGTGTGATGTCAAGATGGAAGTATCACTGCAGTCATATGGAGATGATGATCACACATGGATACAGAACTGGTACTCTATTATGTTGTAACTATTGGGATAATATGACAAGGTCATGATTATCCAATTAAATATTGCTAGTGATCCGATATATGCTTCGTACGGGGCAGACATTATTCCAGCCCTGGGGCATGTATGTGACATCTGATACTGGATCGCAATACGCAATACTTAGTATATTACGCCTGTTATAGATTATATATTCCTTAAAGAATATTTCTGGAGAATTGGGTAGGCACGGCGCTTTGCTAGAAGCCAAGCATGTCTTGTAAATCGGTAAGAATGTGGTACGAGGTACGCACGTGTTCGGATAGTCCGACGACCGGATTTACTGCCAATATATCTAGGGATCTCATGGGTCGCTTCCCGAAGATTCACCGATGATGTTTGACTCGAACATAATTAATCTGGAATTAACTATGAGAGAGAGAAAATTAATCTAGGATTAATTACGGAAAGAATTTATCTGGGATAAAATTCAAATAGTAGAGAGAGAACGATTAATTTGGAATTAATCGATTAAATAATATATTCGATATATTAAATGTAATTAGATTTCATAACGGAATTAAAATTGGATTTTAATTCGGGCGAACGAATTAATTTACAATTAATTCGTGAGCGACTTTCGTAATAATTTTGAGAGGCATTATTATTTAATTAAATTTGATTTAATTAAGTCGCAACGGAAAATTCGTTAATTCGGAATTAACGAACCCGAGCCCGATATGTGTTTTGCGGGCCCACTCAGATTTTGAATTAAGTGGGGCCCACATCAAGTCACATCACTAGTCAAACACTTACCTTTTTGGTGATGGAAGTTAGTGAGGATTTGTTGGTAACTTGTAACTTACACAAGTTAGACTTGTGATAGACATTTTACTAACTTGACTTTTGAAAATGCATTTTGATTTTTGAAGTCAATAATGCATTAAACAAAATTGAAACACATCACTCTCTCTCAAAACTTGCAAAAATTGAAACCTTCTCTCCCTCCATTGCCGAGAGTTGTTTCTCACAATAGGAAGAATTTTGTTGCAATTTCTTCCAAAGCTAGCACTTAAAAGGAGTCTACAAATGTGATAGGGAAACTTTCCCATTGAGTTTGGAATTCAAAGAAAAAGTTTGGAGCTCAACATACAAACAAAGGAGAGCTTGGAGCACTACACAAAGGTTGGAAATTTTTGTTATCTCCACATCCGCCATAACCGATCGTTGTAAGTATTTTTCCGCAATCTTACTTCGATTATTCACACTTGTTTATGCTTAATAGATCATTGGCATGTTCTAGGAGAAACCCAACAATGGTATCATAGCCAAATTAAGCATGAAATGGATTAGGGTTCGTAAACTTGAATTTGGGTATTTTTGCTTGGAGCATGATTTCGTCAAATTGATTGTTTGAGTATGCTTAGATTATGATAACTTAGAGTTATGCATGATTAATTTTGAGAAAAAATTGATTAGTTAATTTTTCCCAAATTGGATAGTATGGCCGAATACTTAGAGCCCTAATGTCATGGTGATTTTTGAATTTTTAGACCATTGGATGTGTTTAAAATGCATGAATATATTGATTTGTGATTCAATTGGATTGAAATCAAAATCGGATATAAAATGCCCAAAATGCCGGGAGATATAGAAGCATGTTACGAGTTGATTTTGCTTCAATTGTGTTGGACATGAATTGAATATAATAAAGCATGATTAATTAATTAAATTGGTGTTTTGGAAATGTTAATTTAACTAATTAATTATGGCTATACACTTTAATTAAAAAATGGTGATATTAGGAATATTGGAATTTAATAAATTAGTCTTTAATTTGGAATTGGGCTAATGTTGTTATATTTGGGCCTTATAGACTTGGTTGGGCCAAGTTGGTTTAGGACAATTGGATTGGATCCAAATTGGGCCTAAAACCATTCCATAAAGTTCAAATATAATAAATGGGCCTTTTAAATTTAATTGGGCCTAATGGGCCGAAATTAATTTTATGACAAATAAGGTGATTCCTTTATTGGGCCTTGGCATTTGGGTTTGACCCATATTGGCCAAAGCCCATGCCTTATGAATTAATTAAAAGCCCATTGGACTTTAATTAAATTGACATTAGATGTTAATTGGGCCTTTGAGACCCATTAAGATTAGATTTAGAATCTAAGTCGAAAAGGCACATTAATAAGTGTAATTATTTAATTTGGAATTAAATAAGAATTAGTATTGAATACAAATTAAATTGGATTTAAAATTATAGTTCGATATAATTCAAGAATACGCACTTTGAGTACTTATTCTTAAACGAGTTGGACTCGCGCAAATCAAATCGTTATTTGAACATTGGATGATCACTTAATTCAAAGATTAATTAATTGGATTAGATTTATTGAATAACATGTTGTGTGTGAATACATGGATATATTGTATGAATAATGTATATAAGATGGATATTAGATGGGTGAGGGCAATTTTGGAAATTGTTGTAATAAATTTAGAATTTATTAAATTGGACATGCGTGTCTAGCCTTTATCTCTTGACTTTTTGTACTTCTCTTCTCACCAATTCCCCTCAATGTTAATGATGTTTCTTTATTGTATTATGTAATTGGGTAAAAGTTAGAATAGTGCTAGCCGGGGGGAGGAAAGTGGGAGATTTGTTCTAGGAACAATTTGTTCAATATCCATCCGCATATCATTATTATTTTGATTCGCGCCTTATTATGCTTTTAGAATGCATGCTTAAAGGTGTATGATGAGACCTAATCAAAGATAATAAATTGGTTGCTAATTTATGTGAAAAAACCCTCAAACTAATATTAAGCGAATTCCTTCCATTGAGTGGTTCTCTCTCAAGATCCAAGATTGGCATTAGTTTGTTGGCCAAAGTCAAGATCAATGTCCATCACGGATGTGTTTGAACCACAAAAGCTTTGTTCCATATCGTATGTCTTGGGCAATTTGTGATTTGTTGGCCAAAGTCAAAGTCACTTCTTGTTCTCGACATGGATTACGAAGCTTTCCCACTGTCAATGGGTCCCGCTTAATTGGAATCATTAAGCTTGTTGAGCGAAAGCCAAGGCTTAATTGATTCAAAGGAAAAGGTTAGGAAAATATATTGGATATATTGGCATATATATTGTATATATGTTTCGGACTTGGAGGTCCACCTACCGGATCTAGGAATTGGATGAGATCCAATTGATCTTAGAGATCTACCTAGTTAAATATCATACAGCTTGTTGGCCAAAGTCAATGTTGTGTGTTATTTAACGGGATCATAGCCCACTAGGAAACTAGGTTTCCCGAGTACTCGACAGAGGGTTAGAGGCTCGCCGAAAAATAATGGGAGGCTAGTATTGAATTTGTAATTTAGTTCAAATACGAGCTTTCAAATTATTTCGTCATTTTATATATTTATTAGTTGGACTAATATTTTATTATTTTATTGTAACAGTTGGATTGTACCCAAAATCGTTAATTAAATAGTTAGACTATTGCAATTAAGATGTCGAGAAAGATCAACGTTAGGGACATTACCATGGGTGAAAATGTCTTTAATGGTGCGAACTTTCCCGACTCGGATATGAACCTCAGGATTGTCCTGTGGGCCGAGAAGATGCTCTATACGATAAAGAGACCTATCGGGCCTAAGCCCAAAATTGAGCAGCTACTTGAGCTTGAGCTTTGGAAGACTCACATCGATGACAACTCAACTACTCAATATGTCATGCTCGCTGCAATGACCCCTCAATTTCGTCGCCAGAACAAGGGATTAGATCCATATACTATGATGGAAAAATTGAAGGACCTTCATCGATCTAATCTTAGATCGAAAAGGTATGAATTTCAGAAGAAGCTCTTTCGCTCTCGAATGTCAGATGGTACATCTGTCGAGCACCATGTGTTGCAGATGATTACAGACATCGAACAACTTGGTCAACTAGGCATAACCTTTGAGGCTGAGACATCTATAGATTTGATCTTGCAGTCTCTTCCTGACAATTGGAGCGGGTTCATCATGAACAACAATATGATGAACCAAGACCATACTCTTTGAGAGTTGATGGCAATGTTGCGTGAAGCAGAAAAAGAGCTATTGAATGGCAAAAAGCGTGAGGCGCACTTCGCTTCAACATCTCAATCTGCCAAGGCTTGGCCAAAGGCTACTGGAGTTGTAGAGAAGAAGAAGAAGAAGAAGGGCAAGGCCAAATCATCAAAGTCTTCTGGGAAGGCTAAGGACAAATCCCAAGATGTCTGCCTACAGTGTGGCAAATGGGGTCACTGGAAACGTGACTGCCGTGAGTACAAGACGCACACATGAACCAAGACCATACTCTTGGAGAGTTAATGTCCACACTGCGCGAAGCAGAAAAAAAGCTCCTAAAGGGCAAGAAGCGTGAGGCGCACTTCGCTTCAACAAGAAGAAGAAAGGCAAGGCCAAACGTCAAAACCTTCTGGGAAGGGTAAGGATAAATCCCAAGATGTATATCTGCAGTGCGGCAAGTGGGGTCACTAGAAGCGTGACTGCCGCGAGTACAAGGCACACATGAAGGAAATCAAAGCGGGCAAGGCACCGACTTCAGGTTTGTTTGTTATAGAAATAAACATGTCTACTACTAGTTTTAAAAATTGGATTTTTGATTCTGGTTATGGTACTAATATATATACTAATGTGCAGGATCTGCAGATTAGCAGGAGACTGGCCTCAGGAGAGATTGACCTCCGCGTTGGAAATGGGACACGATTCGCCGTTTTGGCCGTTGGCTCTTATGTTTTGGAATTGCCCTCGAGGCATGTACTTAAACTTTCAGACTGTTATTATATACCTAGTTTGACTAGGAATATTATTTTTGTATCTATGTTAGCCCAATGTGGGTATACTTTTGTATTTAGAAACACTGGGTGTTTTATGTATAAAAATGATATGGAGATTTGCATTGCTAATGTAAATAATGGTCTTTATATTTTGAATATAAATCAATCTCAAACATATAATGTAATAAACAAAAGGCTTAAATTAAGTAACAAAGATGAAGCTTATATGTGGAATTATCGTCTGGGACATACTAACAAGACTCGCATATCCACACTTTCGAAGAGTGGGTACTTGGACGAATTTGATCCAAATTTATATGACGTCTGCGAATATTGTTTATTAGGCAAAATGCCTAAAACAGATTTTAGCGGAAATGGTGTACGTGCCACCGAACTGTTAGCCCTCGTTCATAGTGACGTATGTGGGCCCATGTCTAGCCAGGCTAGAGGTTGATATGAATACTTCGTAACCTTTATAGATGATGCATCGCGTTATGGTTATGAGTATCTTATGAGACACAAGTCGGAAACCTTTGAGAAATTCAAAGAGTTTCGACACGAAGTAGAAAACAGACCGGTAAAAGTATTAAGACATTACGGTCGGATCGTGGTGGCGAATACTTAAGCAATGAGTTTCTTGATTACTTGAAAGAATATGGTATTCTTTCACAATGGACTCCTCCCGGAACACCACAATTAAACGGTGTGTCCGAATGAAGAAACCGAACTTTGTTGGACATGGTAAGGTCTATGATGAGTCGCACAGAGCTACCTATTTCCTTCTGGGAATACGCATTGAACAGTGCAATACTTATTTTGAATAAGGTTCCGTCAAAGTCTGTTCAACAGACTCCGTATGAAATATGGACAGGAAAGAAATCGGGTTTCTCATTCCGCAAGATTTGGGGTTGCTGGGCATATGTCAAACGTTTGGAAGGTACCAAACTAGAACCCAAATTGGATAGATGCCTAGTTATATGATATCCTAGGGAAACCAAAGGATATTACTTCTATCACCCACAAGAGAACAAAGTATTTGTTGCTCTACATGCATTTTTCCTTGATAAGGGAAATCCTAAATGCAGTGGTTAGTATGAGGAAAGTACAACTCGATGAAAATCGTAGTGATACTATTCCTGGCACAGAATCCTTAACGGAACATGAACAGTCCATCATGGATGAGACTGCACCACAATATTCGAATACACAAGAACCACGTAGGTCGGAGAGAGTCAGAAAACAACCTGATAGGTATGGGTTTCTGATCTCACCTCATGTAGATATCAATCTTATTGAGGATAACAAGATGGCTACGTATGAGGAAGCGATACAAGATATCGATTCCGCTTTATGGCAAGAAGCCATGAAGTCCGAAATGGATTCCATGTACACCAACCAAGTTTGGACACTGGTTGATGCACCAGAAGGCGTAAAGCCTATTGGTTGCAAATGGGTCTTCAAGAAGAAGACTGATGTGGATGGCAACATACAAACGTACAAAGCTATGCTTGTAGCGAAAGGGTATCGTCAACGACATGGTGTCGATTACGACGAAACATTTTCACCCGTTGCCATGATAAAATCCATTCGGATAATACATGCTATTGCTGCATATTTCGATTACGAGATATGGCAGATGGACGTCAAAACCCCTTTCCTTAACGGAAACCTTTTGGAGGATGTTTATATCCAACAGCCTGACGGTTTTGTCGTACCAAGACTTGCAAACAAGGTTTGTAAGTTAAATCGATCCATTTATGGATTGAAGCAAGCATCGCGTTCTTGGGACCAACGTTTTGATGAGATCATAAAAGAATATGATTTCGTTCAAAACGAGGATGATCCTTGTGTATATAAGAAGGTTAGTGGGAGTGCACTGACATTCATTGTCATTTACGTTGATGATGTATTACTTATTGGCAATGACATTCTCATGCTACAATCGGTGAAAGCTTGGCTTTCATTAAAATTCTCAATGAAGGATCTGGGAGAAGCAGCCTTTATTCTAGGAATAAAGATCTACCAGGATAGATCTAGAAAGCTTTTTTGGACTTTCCCAGAGCACGTACATTGACAAAGTGTTGAAGAGATTCAACATTGATCAGTCCAAGACGGGATTGTTGCCAGTGTCACATGGCGTCACTCTATCTAAGGACATGTGTCCTAAAACTCAAGATGAGAGAGACAACATGAGTCGGATCCCGTTCGCCTCGGCAGTCAGATCGATCATGTATGCCATGATATGTACGCGACCTGATGTCTCGTATGCTTTGAGCATGTGTAGTCGCTATCAGGCCGATCCAGGTGAAGGTCACCGGATGGCAGTTAAGAATATCCTTAAGTATCTTAGAAGAACTAGGGATGCTTTCTTAATCTATGGAGATGGAGAACTTGAGGTAACTAGGTATACCGATGCAAGTTTACAAACCGATAAAGACGACTGTAAGTCACAATCCGGGTACATATTTTGTTTGAATAACGGAGCAGTAAGCTGGAAATCTTTCAAGCAAGAGACTGTTGCCGATTCAACAACAGAAGCGGAGTACATTGCTGCAGCTGAAGTAGCAAAAGAGGCAATTTGGATCCGTAAATTCCTAATTGGATTAAGAGTAGTTCCGTTAGCAGCTGAGCTCTTTCCATTGTATTGTGACAATAACGGGGCTATAGCGCAGGCTATGGAACCGCGGTCTCATCAACCATCCAAGCATGTTCTTCGACGTTTCCATCTGATTCGTGAGATCATACATCGTGTCGATGTGAAGATCGAGAAAGTCTATCAGAGGATAACATTGCAGATCTGCTGACGAAAGCAATTCCTCAGCAAAAGTTTGAGCGACATGTACATAGTTCAGGTGTTAGATGCTTGAGTGACTGGCTATAGGCCAAGTGGGAGATTGTTGGACAATTATGACCCATAGCATCACTATTTCTAAAAGACATTGTGGTTTTTATACAAATTAACTATGTGACAATGGAAATTACATTTTATCATTTGTGTAATTTGATTACTTGAATATATAAATGATAAAAGTCCTTATGATTTATTCCGGATTATTAGATATGAGACAATATCAATCCATAAAGGTTTAATCATGAAATATCTCTAGTCGTAGTATTATCGAGACTGGACATCGATATTACGGAATAGACTAGTATTGCACTTGTGCGTGTTATGGAAGCGTAACAGCATAGTTCTCATATATTTAAGTATTGGATACGTATGCAAGTGTGATAGGAGGTTGTGTTTACCGATGGTACGGAAACAGCTTCACTCTGGATGGACTCCTCGGAATCCCATTGGTAGTATGACTATGTGTCTATGGGAATCCGCATCAGGGTAGGTGTATTTGGTCTTAACCTGAGACTTACATCGCTAGTACTTACAACAATCAATACGCTTTGGTTTTGGTTGTCCGGGACTTTAACAGGTTATGTGTACGCCTCTTGTGGGTTTATTGAGAATCGTAGTGTATTGGGTGTGATGTCAAGACGGAAGTATCACTTCAGTCATATGGAGATGATGATCATGTAGGGATACATAACTGGTACTCTAATGTGTTGCAACCATCGGGATAATATGACAAGGTCATGATTATCCGATTAAAGAGACTAGTTGCTTGTGATCCGATATATGCTTAGTACGGGGCAGACACTATTCTAGCCCCAGGCCTTGCATGTGACATCCGATTTTAGATCACAATACGCAATACTACATATACTATGCCTGACATGTCTCGTAAATCGGTAAAAATGTGGTACGAGGTACGCACGTGTTCGGATAGTCTGACGACCAGATTTACTGCCAACATATCCAGGAATCTCATGGGTCGATTCCCGAAGATTCACCGATGACGTATGATTCGAACATAATTAATCTAGGATTTTTTTAGGAGATTTTATCTGGGATAAAATACTATTAGAAAAGAGAGAACGATTAATTTGGAATTAATCGATAAAATAATATATTCAATATATTAAATGAAATTAGATTTCATAACTGAATTAAAGTTGGATTTTAATTCGGGCGAACGAATTAATTTAGAATTAATTCGCGAGCGATGTGAATAGTAATTTTTCTAGGTATAATTATTTAATTAAATTTGATTTAATTACGTCGCAACGGAAAATTCGTTAATTCGGAATTAACGAACCCGAGCTCGGGATGTGCTTGCGGGCCCACTCGGATTTTGAATCAAGTGGGGCCCACATATTGCATCACAAGTCACATCACTTGTCATTTAACTTACCTTTTTGGTGATGGGATTTGGTGAGTTGGTGGTGGCTTGCAAATCACTCAACTTTGAAAAGGAGATTGACTTTTTACCAAATCATTTTTTTTTTGGTTTATGTTTTTGGATTTTGGAAATTCAAATACTTCTCATTTTCACAATTGCCGTGAACCTCTCCAAAGGGAATGAAAAATTGTTTTTCTTTCTTTCAAGCTAGCACTTCCAAGAATCATACAAGGTGTTAGGGAAACCATTCCCAAGAGCTTGGAATCAATCTCAAAGCTTGGAGCTGGACAACAAAATTCAAAGAGAAGATCTTGGAGCACTTCTCAAAGGCAAATTTTTGTGATCAACACTTCCTTCAACCGTCCATTGTAAGTATATTTCTGTTATACTTCTTCTTGTATTCACATGATTTTATGCTTGGATTTATCTTGGGATGACCTTAGAAACCAACACCTCGTTCATAGTGACGTATGTGGGCCCATGTCTAGCCAGGCTAGAGGTGGATAAGAATACTTCATAACCTTTACGGATGATGCATCGCGTTATGGTTATGTGTATCTTATGAGACACAAGTCAGAAACTATTGAGAAATTCAAAGAGTTTCGACACGAAGTAGAAAAACATACCAGCAAAAGTATTAAGACATTACGGTCGGACCGTGGTGGAGAATACTTAAGCAATGAGTTTCTTGATTACTTGAAAGAATATGGTATTCTTTCACAGTGGACTCCTCCCGGAACACCGCAATTAAACGGTGTGTCAGAATAGAGAAACTGAACTTTGTTGGACATGGTAAGGTCGATGATGAGTCGCACTGAGCTACCTATTTCCTTCTGGGGATATGCATTGAACAGTGCAATACTTATTTTGAATAGGGTTCCGTCAAAGTCTGTTCAACAGACTCCATATGAAATATGGACAGGAAAGAAACCGGGTTTCTCATTCCTGAAGATTTGGGGTTGCTGGGCATACGTTAAACATTTGGATGGTACCAAATTAGAACCCAAATCGGATAAGTGTCAATTTGTATGTTATCCTAGGGAAACCAAAGGATATTACTTCTACAACCCACAAGATAACAAAATATTTGTTGCTCTACATGCGGTTTTCCTCGAAAAGGAATTCCTAAATGCAGTGGTAAGTGGGAGGAAAGTACAACTCGATGAAAATCGGAGTGATACTGTTCCTTGCACCGATTCCTTAACGGAACACGAACAGTTCATCAGGGATGAGACTGTACCACAATCTTCGAATACACAAGAACCGCGTAGGTCGGAGAGAGTTAGAAAACAACCTGAGAGGTATGGGTTTCTGATCTCACCTCATGTGGATATTAATCTTATTGAGGAAGATGAACCGGCTACGTATGAGGAAGTGATACAAGATATCGACTCCGCTTTATGGCAAGAAGCCATGAAGTCTGAAATGGATTCCATGTACACCAACCAAGTTTGGACACTGGTTGATGCACAAGAAGGCGTAAAGCCTATTGGTTGTAAATGGGTCTTCAAAAAGAAGACCGACATGGATGGCAACATACAAATGTACAAAACTAGGCTTGTAGCGAAAGGGTATCGTCAACGACATGGTGTCGATTACGACAAAACTTTTTCACATGTTGCCGTGATTAAATCCATTCGGATAATGCTTGCTATTGATGCATATTTCGATTATGAACTATGGCAAATGGACGTTAAAACCGATTTCCTTAATGGAAACCTTTTGGAGGATGTTTATATGCAACAACCTGAAGGTTTTGTCGTACCAAAATACGTGAACAAGCTTTGCAAGTTAAATCGATCCATTTATGGATTGAAGCAAACATCGCGTTCTTGGAACCAACGTTTTGATGAGATCATAAAAGAATATGATTTCGTTCAAAATGAGGATGATCCTTGTGTATATAAGAAGGTTAGTGGGAGCGCACTGACATTCATTGTCCTTTACATTGATGATGTATTGTTTATTGGCAATGACATTCCCATGCTACAATCGGTTAAAGCTTGGTTTTCATTAAAATTCTCCATGAAAGATCTGGGAGAAATAGCCTTTATTCTGGGAATAAAGATCTATCGAGATAGATCTAGAAAGCTACTTGGACTCTCCCAGAGCACATATATTGACAAAGTGTTGAAGAGATTCAACATGGAACAGTCTAAGAGGGGACTGTTGTCAGTGTCACATGGCGTCACTCTATCTAAGGACATGTGTTCTAAAACTCAAGATGAGAAAGACAACATGAGTCGGATCTCGTTCGCTTCTACAGTCAGATCGATCATGTATGCCATGATATGTACGCGACATGATGTCTCGTATGCTTTAAGCATGTGTAGTCGCTATCAGGCCGATCCAGGTGATGGTCACTAGGTTGCGGTTAAGAACATCCTTAAGTATCTTAGACGAACTAGGGATGAGTTCTTAATCTATGGAGATGGAGAACTTGAGGTAACTGGGTTTACCAATGCAAGTTTCCAAACCGATAAAGACGAATGTAAGTCACAATCAGTGTACATATGTTGTTTGAACAATGGAGCAGTAAGCTGGAAATCTTCCAAGCAATAGACCGTTGCCCATTCAACAACAGAAGCGAAATACATTGCTGCAGCTGAGGCAGCAAAAGAGGCAGTTTGGATCTGTAAATTCCTAATTGGATTAGGAGTAGTTTCGTTAGCAGTTGAGCCCGTTCCTTTGTATTGTGACAATAACGGGGCTACAGCGCAGGCTAAGGAACCGCGGTCTCATAAACTATCCAAGCATGCTCTTTGACGTTTCCATCTGATTCGTGAGATCATACATCGTGGCGATGTGAAGATCGAAAAAGTCGCATCAGATGACAACATTACAGATCCGCTGACGAAATTTATTCCTCAGCAAAAGTTTGAGCGTCATGTACATAGTTCAGATGTTAGATACTTGAGTGACTGGCTATAGGCCAAGTTGGAGATTGTTGGACAATTATGACCAATAGCGTCACTATTTGTAAAAAACATTGTGGTTTTTGTACAAATTAACTATATGACAATGGAAATTGCTATTTTATCATTTTGTAATTAGATTACTTGAATATATAAATGATAAAATTCTGTATGATTAGTTCCAGATTATCAGATATGAGACAATATCAATCCGCTAAAAGTTTAATCATTAAATATCTCTAGTCGTAGTATTATCGAGATTGGACTTTGATAATGTGGAATAGACTAGTATTACACTTGTGCGCGTTATGGAAGCGTAACGACATAGTTCTCATATATTTGGATATTGGATACTCATGCAAGTGTAATAGGAGGTTCTGTTTACCGATGGTACGAAAACAGCTTCGCTCTGGATAGACCCCGCGGATTCCCATTGGTAGTATGACTATGTGTCTATGGGAATCTGCATCAGGGTAGGTGTATTTGGTCTTGACCTGAGACTTGCATTGCTAATACTTACGACAATCAGTACGCTTTAGTTTTGGTCGTCCAAGACTTTAACAGGTTCTGTGTACGCCTCTTCTGGATTTATTGAGAATCGTAGTGTATTGGGTGTGATGTCAATATGGAAGTATCACTTCAATCATATGGAGATGATGATCCCACAGGGATACAGAAATGGTACTCTATTTTGTTGCAACTATCGGGATAATATGACAAGGTGATGATTATCCGATTAAAGAGACTAGTTGCTAGTGATCCGATATATGCTTCGTACGGGGCAGACACTATTCCAGCCCCAGGCCTTGCATGTGACATCTGATACTGGATCGCAATACGCAATACTTAGTATATTATGCCTGTTATAGATTATATATTCCTTAAAGAATATTTCTGAAGATTTGGGTAGGCACGGCGCTTTGCTAGAAGCCAACCATGTCTTGTAAATCAGTAAGAACATGGTACGAGGTACGCACGTGTTCAGATAGTCCGACGATCGGATTTACTGCCAACATATCCATGGATCTCATGGGTCACTTCTCGAAGATTCACCGATGACGTTTGACCCGAACATAATTAATCTGGGATTAATTATGAGAGAGAGAAAATTAATCTATGATTAATTGCGGAAAGAATTTATCTGGGATAAAATTCAAATAGTAGAGAGAGAACGATTAATTTGAAATTAATCGATTAAATAATATATTCGATATATTAAATAAAATTAGATTTCATAACGGAATTAAAATTGGATTTTAATTCATGTGAACGAATTAATTTAGAATTAATTCATGAGCGACTTTCGTAATTATTTAATTAAATTTGATTTAATTAAGTCACAACGGAAAATTCGTTAATTCATAATTTACAAACCCGAGCCCGATATGTGTTTTGCGGGCCCACTCGGATTTTGAATTAAGTGGGGCCCACATCAAGTCACATCACTAGTCAAACACTTACCTTTTTGTGATGGAAGTTAGTGAGGATTTGTTGGTAACTTGTAATTTACACAAGTTAGACTTGTGATAGACATTTTACTAACTTGACTTTTGAAATTTCATTTTGATTTTTGAAATCAATAATACATTAAACAAAATTGAAACACATCACTCTCTCTCACAACTTGCAAAAACCGAAACCTTCTATCCCTCTCATCTCCCTCCATTGCCGAGAGTTGCTTCTCACAACAGGAAGAATTTTGTTGCAATTTCTTCCAAAGCTAGCACTTAAAAGGAGTCTACAAATGTGATAAGGAAACTTTCCTATTAAGTTTAGAATTCAAAGATAAAGCTTGGAGCTCAACATACAAACAAATGAGAGCTTGGAGCACTACACAAAGGTTGGAAATTTTTGTTATCTCAACATCCGCAATAACCGATTGTTGTAAGTATTTTTCCAATATCTTACTTCGATTATTCACTTGTTTATGCTTAATAGATCATTGGCATGTTCTAGGAGAAACCCAACACTTATAGCTTATCATGACATCATCCGGTACAGAGGATTGGGCCCGACTCTGAATTGATGCCTAATGTGTGTAATGACTGCCGCTGGGTCTCGTCTCCTCCAAGCAATGCCTGAACCTGTGGCCTGTAAAACAACTAGAAAGTGGGTGAGTCAGGTTTTTTGAAAGACCTGGTGAGTGAATACTGGAGCGCTAATAAAATAATCTGAAGTGAAATATAAGATTAAACTAAAATATAGTATAAGAGAGTGTTAAAGTACTGAATCGCAACAACATAAATAGTAAGTTGGGAATCAAATGAGGTAATCGAAATCTAAAAGAATGACATAAAGATCTGGAACTTAATTTAACTGATAACTTGGTACATAACTGAACCTAGATTTACCATTATGAGTTGTTGCCCTGAACTTGACCTGAAGCTGTCATAGACTACGTAATGTGCTTTCTGTCATGGTCTAAACTTTGTATGGTGACTTGAGTCTACATGAATTATACTGAGTTGTCTGATCTGAGAACTAACTATTGACTTCCTAATCTGCTAACATGGGTTGAACCGACGTGATCTGACTTATGAACTAAACCTGATTCTGAATTCTACATAACTTATACTGATCTACCTGCAATGAAAACTGCCTATTGAATATGACTTAATTCTAATTGACTTCTTCTGGAATTACTTGAACTGAAAGTGCATGTGTTGAATCTGTAATTTAAACTGAAACTGCATGACTAGGTTTCGAACACTTAAACTGAATATGCTTGAACTAAACATGAAAAGTGTAAACCATATCTTCCTCTCTGATTTGTAAATATGGAGCTGAACCTAACAAACATACATGTGTTATTCCTGATTACTTAACTGATGGTGCATTACTTTTAAGAATGTAATTAATTATAAAAGCATGAAATTCATATCTAAAAATCGATATTAAAATCAACAGTGATGTAAAAAACTGCTTTTGAACTCATAAAATATAAACTTGGCTCCTTCTCAAAAATCTATGTGGAAATCTTGATGTGAAAATCTGAAATCTCAAGTAGCTGGAAAGTCTGTAGAAAGCCTTAAACTCATAAAAACATAAACTGGGTTCATTCTCAAAAATCTCTATGGAAATCATAGTGTGAAAATCTGAAATCTCAAGTAATTGGAGAATCTGTAGAAAACCTGACGTATAGAGGCGTTACGTATCGTTGTCCCCACAAACGCCTAAACTAGTGCATTGGGGTATTATCTATTTTCGTTCTCCAAGTCATTGAACTATATTCAGAAGCGTTAATTAATGTTGTCATCATGGCCCTGAAACTAGGATCTAGGCGCATTACGTATCGTCGTCCCTCTAGTCCTGAAACTACATGTGTATATGGATGTTGTATCTAGTAGAAAACCTTACGCATGGAGGCGTTACATATTATCGTTCCCTCATACACCTAAACTAGTGCCTTGAGGCGTTACGTATCGTCGTCCCCTAAATCATTGAACTATAGTCAGGAGCGCTAGTCAATGCTGTCATCCTGACCCTGAAACTAGGATCTAAGGGTGTTACGTATCGATGTCCCTTAGTCCTGAAACTACACGTGCACATGTCTGTCGTATCTGTCAATTCCAATATTCGTGAATTCCATAATGTCTCTGAGATTGGGTTTTTCCCCAATCTAAAAAAAAGTCATAAAAGAGCTTTTATCAAAATATCAAAGCATAATAGCATTTCTCAACTGATCTAAAAATAATTTTAAACTTATCAAAACATTTCAATAATTTTAGCCACATCTCAAAATGTAACTTAGATATCATCAATCGAATTCATATTACTTTATAAAATCAAGGAAATATTATGAAAAGAAAGTATCCAAAAATAATAGATAAATCATGTCATAATTTGAAAACTGAAAAATAAGTTTTGAAAGCTGACATGAATGATTCATGACTAGCTTGGGACTGATAAGTCTAATTTGAGAACACAACTGGTGGAGATGCTGAATTCTTGAATTGCGAGTCTATGGATGAACTGTGAATTATGAAGGACTAAAACTAATGCATACTCGGACATGGGACATAAGTGTGAAACACATAGCGTAAATGAACTTAAACCTAAGAACTGAATATCTAAGCTGACCTATCTGAGTTAAACTGACTTACTGCCAACTTTTCTGAACTGAACTAACTATCTGAACAGGAATACTGTGTTATTATAGGTAGTCTGAACTGAATCACCGAACTGTTGGACAATTATGACCCATAGCATCACTATTTGTACAGAACATTGTGTTGTTGTACAAATTAACTATGTGACAAAGGAAATTGCTCTTTTATCATTTGTAATTGGATTACCGGGATATATAATTGATAAAAGTCCATATGATTAGTTCCGGATTAATAAGATATGAGACAATATTAATCCACTAAGGTTTAATCATTAAAATATCCCTAGTCGTAGTATTATCGAGACTGGACATCGATAATGCGGAATAGACTAGTATTGCACTTGTGCGTGTTGTGGGAGCATAACGGCATAGTTATCATATATTTAAGTATTGGATACTTATGCAAGTGTGACAGGAGGTTGTGTTTACCGATGGTACGGAAACAGCTTCGCTCTGGATAGACCCCTCGAAATTCCATTGGTAGTATGACTATGTGTCTATGGAAGTCCGAATCAGGGTAGGTGTATTTGGTCTTAACCTGAGACTTGCATCGCTAATACTTGTGACAATGAATATACTTTGGTTTTGGTCATCCAGGGCTTTAACAGGTTCTGTGTACGCCTCTTCTGGGTATATTGAGAATCGTAGTGTATTGGGTGTGATATCAAGATGGAAGTATCACTCTAGTCATATGGAGATGATGATCACGCAGGATACGGAACTAGTCTCTTTAATACTGCAGTCATCGGGATAATATGACTAGGTCATGCTTATCCGATTATAGAGACTAGTTACCAGAGATCCAATATATGCTTCGTACGGGGCATACACAATTCCAGCCTCAGGCCTTGCATGTGACATCTGATACTAGATCGCAATACGCAATACTACGTATACTACGTCTGATATAGATTATATATTCCTTTAAGAATATTTCTGGAGAATTGGGTAGGCACGATGCTTTAAGACTAGTTACCATGTCTCGTAACTCGGTAAAAATGTTGTATTATGTACGTACGTGTTCGGATACTCCGACGACCGGATTTACTGCCAACATATCCAGGGATCTCATGGGTCACTTCCCGAAGATTCACCGATGACGTATGACTCAGACATAATTAATCTGAGATTAATTAGATGAGAGAAAAAATTAATCTAGGATTATTTACGGAGAATTTTATCTGGGATAAAATTCAATTTAAAGAGAGAGAACGATTAATTCGGAATAAATCGATATATTATATGAAATTAGATTTCATAACGGAATTAAAATTAGATTTTAATTTCGGCGAACGAGTTAATTTTGAATTAATTCGCTAGCGATGTGAATAATAATTTTACTATGCATAATTATTTAATTAAATTTGATTGAATTACGTCGCAACGGAAAATTCATTAATTCAGAATTAGCGAACCCGAGCCCGAGATGTGTTGCGGGCCCACTCGGATTTTGAATCAAGTGGGGCCCACAAGTCACATCACTAGTCGACTTTGTCACTTTAAGTTGATGGAAGTTGTTGGTAGGTGATTGTGTGTAAAACACACAAGTGTGATGGATTGAAAGACATTTTACCATTTTATTATTATTTGGTATATGACTTTCAATTTGGTAATTGGATTACACAACACAATATTCATTCTCTCTCTTTTCTTCTCCATGGCCGAATGGCCTTCTCCTTTTCTCTCCAATTTGGGCGTGAACCTAGGGTTCATCTCCTTTGATTTTTGATTCAAAAATCACAAGTGCTAGCACACACAATGAGTCACTCAAATGTGATAGGGAAACCAATCCTTGAGCTTGGAATCAACACTCAAAGCTTGGAGCTTGAAGATCAACACAAAGGCCTTGGCCGAATTCATCAAGGAAGAAATTTTTTGTGTTCAACGCATCCAAAATCCGATCAAAGTGAGTATTTTCCGCATTCTGACTTTGTTGTATTCACATGATTTCTTGCTTAATTGATCTTGGTTTGACCTAGAAAACCCAAAAATAACTACTACTAGCTGGCTAAACTAGGCTACAATTTAAATTCAAATGCCACTCAAGCCATAATACCACCAAATACTTAGTCATTAGTTAATATCATTAAAATAATTTAAACATCAAAACACTTTCCCCTTTATTACCCAAGATTTGGCTATAAGGAAAATAAACCAATTACGAAACTTTCATCACTATTTCAACATTTCTTATGTTATAACATTTCCTACAACATGAATGATCATCAAACATACAAAGCATAAACGCCTTCCAACAACACCCTACAATTGGCCAAGACAAAGAATTCAAAATCTTAAAATTCTCCATACCAAACAACATAGACTCATGCTAAAACATCACTAGATACATGAACCATCTTCAATCATAATAAAACAAACCCAACTTCAAATATAAGGCCATGAATTCAACTAAAGCATAAACTTATAGCTTTTGAAGTTTCTCATTTCAATAAATATGAGCTCATGCCATGACACCCTCCTATGTGTAAATCATCAGCAACTATCAACAATAAAACAATATTATTCTCCAACAAGAATACATTCATTTCATACAAACATCATTCCAACAGAAAATCATCACCATATTATCATCAAAACAACAAAGCAACCAACCTCAAACAGCCTATATATTCGGCCAAGAGAGAAAATGAATAAACTTTAAATTTCATCACTATACAAAACACCACAAGCTATAGTTTCATTCACATACAAGAATCATCCTTATCCATTAACAAAATTTATAAAACTGCTCTTTAATCCTATATTAAGATTCGACCATGCCTCTCAAATTAACAACATTGGAAGTTTCCAATCCTAATCAAGCTACACTCTTTTCAAGTTATTAACCATCATATAAACCATCATCAATCAACACTCCACATGTTTAGAACATCATACAAGTACTTGAACTAACATTACTTCATAAAAAAAACAAAAAATCAAACCCCCACAAATATATATAATTCGGCCAAGGGTATATGTACACCCTTTTATTACTTACAATAAATCAATACAAACTAATATCAAAATATTATTCCAAGCATGGACCATCCCCAATTATTATGAAAGAAACCAAAAAAAACCCACCCCAACAAGAAGAAAATCCAGCCAACCTTTGCTCTTAAGGGAAAAATTGGCCATTTACACATAAAGGCTTCATTCCATGCTAATACTATCATGATATCCTCCAAAATGCTTGCTAGCAACTTTATTAAAGCTAAAATTCACTCATTGATTTTTTTAGGATTCATAATACACGAAATGAGAAATATATAAGCATGCTTGATATGATGAAATTAGAGAAAATAAAGATAGAAACTCACTTACTTGAGGAATGATCTTGAGATTGTCATCTCAATCTTCAAAAATGGCGTTGGAAGATAGAGAAAAATGGAGAGAGCTATTCTTGACCAAATATGTATTTTGTGATGATGAAGGAGATTTTGAATAGTTCCTTATTTAAAGCAAAAATGGTTGATTTTTTGTAATGAAATAAGTGGCTAATATTGTGCCACATAATCCAACATGTGCTAAATTCGCAGGTTAATATTCATCTTGAATTGAAGTGAAATTTTGATTTATTTCTGATCTGATTTTGGAAAAATATTCAACATAAAATATGTAGGTAATTATCTGAGCTTTCCGACGGTATAAATTTCACTGAATTCGGACATCATACGAATATTTTATGGCTAATTAACTAAAATTAGTCTGTTGACTCAAATGAATATTAAAAGAGGTGCATAAGCTAAAAATTTATCCGGGACCACCGGAAGAGATTTCTAAGGTACCAAACCTTTTTAAATATTATTTTATGAGTTCTAAGATATTATGCATGATGATTCATTATATCGGATATGACCGGACTGACCGGGGCGTTATATTAGGTAAAGCCATCTAAATTCTATGATCAAATCGTGGAGGTGAATAACTCGACAATGAATTCGAGGAGTTCTTAGTTGAGCATGTGATGGTATCCCAACTCATAGCACCTGGAACATCACAGTAAAATGGTATTGTAGAAATGAGAAATGAAACCCTACTAGACATGATGAGATCAATGTTTATTAATAGTTCATTACCTAGTTCTTTTTAAGGGTATATATCACAGACAGTAATGTATATCCTTAATGAAGTTCCATCTAAGTCTATTCCTAAGACACCTTTAGAGTTGTGGAGTGGTCGCAAAGCTAGTTTGCCATATTTCCGCATATGGAGGTGTCCGACCAATAGCTACGTACTTTGGGGACATGGTTTGGTGTGTAGCTAAGAACGTTTTACATAGATATGTAGTTCACTTCTTCTTGTGAGAAGTAATTGAGTATCTTCCTTAAGGGTTAATTTGGTACTTGAACGATTAAAGTACTCAAGTCTTTCTATTACGAATAAAAATATTAGTATTCATAATAATTATGAATAATTGTCTGTTAGAGAATCAATGCTCTCTAATGTAAAAATAATTAGAGAGGTATAACGGACAATATGACCTTGCTCTAATTATGAGATACTCGTGAAGGGCCAGTCTGTATGTAATGACTATATTGATAGACATCGAGAGTGCAGGTTCGGGTTTTTAGTGGAATAACCTAAAGTTAATAAATCAGAATATTTAATTAAGAGTTTTATTAATATTTCAAGATGATTGGAGCTCGGAACCGTAGGTCCATTTGGTCCCTGTGCTAGCTCGATATATTGTAGCAAATAAAATAAATTGGATAGCCAATTATATACTCATATACAAATGTTATTATTAATGGGATTAATAATATATTTTTCACACATATAACTTTATTTTATATTTAATATAAATTTTTTCAATAAATAAATTATTATAAGATAATCAATTAATATAATATAATTATTAAATTATTTAATATATCATTTATTGAAATGAATAATTTTTTTTAAATATGATTCGAAAAAATTCAATATTACATTAATGGTGTTTACACCTTTTCAACATTACATTAATTATTATTATTATGACAATTAATAAGTTGGTTGTTATAAAAATTAGGTGTAGAAAAAATGGTGTGGCCAAATTTATGGTTGAAGTGTGCTTAGGATTTTGTTTAATTTTTGACAACATTAACCCTAGGTATAGAAAGAAAAAATAAGTTTTTTCTTAACACAATTTCATTCTTGAAAAAGCTAGTCACCCTTGTTCTTGTTTTCTTTCAAGTGTTGAAATAAAAAGAAGAATAACAAAAGAGAAAAGAAAAATTCTGATATGACAAATCTTAACTCAATCTCTAAAGTGTTTAGGGAGTTGGTTTCAAACCTTATTTCAATCTCCAAAGAGTTTAGGGATTTTATTTTGTGAGTGAAGCCCACACTTCTTTTTGTTGGTAATGAGCCATAACACGGAAGGCCATTCGGAGTTGGAACCAAAAAAAATTCTTCATCCCTTTTTTTTCTTTTGTATACACACGGCAGTGAGAAGAATTTTTGCTCACTGCTGCCACTTTTAAGTTAATTCGGGGGCTCCGTTTGTTTTGATTTTTGTCCAGAAAAATTAGCGAACACAAAGGGATATTTTGTGGATGTTTTAGGCCTGATTTGGAGTGATTTTATCATCCAAAACAGTGGCAAAAAATCAGCAAACAGCCAGCATAAAACAGTGAGATGTGCGCGCAAATAAGGTGCAAAATGGTTCAGATCTGGGCTGTTGTTCGAGTCTGTTCTAGGGTTGAAAATAGTCAAAAACTGAAGCAAAATAATTGATCAGAGGCTGGTCAGATTCAGCCAAGAGAGGGAGAGAGAAGAAAAAAATTTCAAGGTCGATCCCGGTGCCTAAGGTATTTCCGATGTGCTAGGAAAGTGGTTCCTACTAGGACAACATTCTACTTGCTTTCCTAAACACCCATGTTTTTTCATTTTTATATTTCATTTTTTTTTATTTCAGAAATCATGAACGATCAACAATCTGAACCATTGGGCTTAGCAGTGCCGATTCTAATTCAGAAAAGGACATTACCAATAATAGATGGACGTATATCCTGTATCAACCCACCATACCTTCAGTCCAACATGTGCTAGATGATAAAGAAATCAGTATAGTTTATGGGTGGTCTGAATGATGATTCGAATGCTCATGTATGCAACATCTTGGAAGTCTGCAATTCAACTTCAACAAAGGGACAGAAGAAGTAGTTCACCTTTGTGTGTTCCCATACTTCTTAAAGGATACAGCTAAATGATGGCTCTAGTCACTACCAGCATGGTCTATAACTACATAGGAAGACTTGGCCACCAAGTTCCTCACCAAATATTTTCCTCCTGCTAGAAAAGCAACCCTGTGTAATGATATTATTTCATTCAAGAAATAAAATTCAAAGTCCTTATACAAGGCATGGGAGTGGTATAAAGACCTGCAGAGAAAATGCATATATCATGAGACAGCAAAATGGCTGTTAGTCGAAACCTTCTACAACAGGCTCAACGAGATGATGAAAACTACAATAGATGCGGTGGATGGAGGTATGTTAATTTCTAAATATGATAACGTAGCATAGGCGTTGCTAGAAGAGATGGCCAACAACATCTCATTATGGCAAACAGAGAGAATTATACAGCAATGAGTGACATAAGTCCATGAAGTTGGACCAACGATGAATAACCGTTTAGAGCGAATTTGTAAATACATAGAGGTCTTGAGTATACAGGCTTTGAATAGTGCACGAGCTACAAGTACGGTGGAGGAGGATAAAATCCATATTCAAATATTCCATATGACGAGTCTATAAACTATGTCAGCAATTATAATAGACTAGACTACAACCCATACTCCAAAAACCATAATCCTGGGTGGAAGGACCACCCTAATTTTGGATGGAAAAACAACCAATGGGTAAGACCACAGGAAAGATATAATGCTCCCCCATAGGATTACATATGCTACTCGACTCGAGGAGATTCCTATAGACGGTGGTGTGTACTTCCAACTATTAGGAATCACCTATGAGTCATTCAGTATTCGGTCCAACCAATACTCACATGGTACATCGGGTTAAACCATTGGAACTCTAATTCCAATATACGACATATGCTAGTCTTCTAGGTTATAGGAATTCGACTGTATTCCAAAACCAACGACTTGGAATGTATACAAATACTTTAAAAATAGTTTATAATAGTAATAATTAACCTAATGTCGTACCACCTAGTGTCCAGTATTATTATATGACTATTCTAAGGTCGATGTCATTCTTAGCATATTTATACATCAATCTAATATGCGTAATGACAATACCATTAATATGGTTTGAAATGAAAATATAGATATTTTATTAATAAATAATAAAATATAATGTATTATACATTATCCGGATTGGCTCTCCAAGCACCAACTCCAACAAATTCCCACTTGCTTAGTGTCAATCTGGATGGTGCCGCAATCCCATCTCCACCATATATTTATCCAATAAATTAGGAGGTTAGGCCTTAGTAAGCGGATCTGTTATGTTGTCATGTCCTTGAATCTTTAAGACCACTATGTCTTTTCGTTCAATAATATCTCTAATCACGTGATATTTCATATCCATTTGTTTAGACTTGGAATGCACCTTCAGCTCCTTAGCCTGTGCGATGGCTCCATTATTATCACATTACAATAGGATCGAATAATAGACACAATGCCAAGTTTTGTGATAATATTTCTAATCTATACAACTTCTTTAACGACTTCTAAAACCGCTATAAATTCTGCCATTAGTGGTGGAATCGGTTGTTGAGTCTTACTATGAACATCGCTAACTAATTGCGCCAAATTAAGGGCGAATATATCCAGATGTAGACTATCTATCGTCTGGATTTCCCTGAAAGTCTGATAAGTGGTAAATATATCAATATTTATTGTCCCTTTTACATAATATTTTTTATAGTTTCTTGAGTTTTGTGAATATTTTGATGTGTTTTGTGATATTTTGTAGATAAATAAAATAATAGGACCCTCTGGAAGCAATTCGGGGCTAAAACATCGAAAAATGGACAAAAGGGTAAAAATGTAAATTTCCTGTTAAAATGCACCGTTTGCTAAAATGCGCCGTGCTCAATCATGCGCCGCTAACGTGCGGCCAGACACGTGTCAAAATCACAACAGACTTGCTAATATGCGCTATTGCTAACATACGCTTGCCACGTGTCAACATCACAGTAATCTTGCTAACGTGTACCGGACACGTGTCATCATCTCATGCTACCGATATTTACTGTGCACGCATTGTGATTCCAAGCAGCTAAGTGTCACGATGCCAAACCAATAATTTAGTTGCCGACGCCATGTGTCACGATCTCATTTAACCAACGGGCGTCGCAATGCGCAAGCATCCTTGCGTCGCGACGCGTGAGGCCAAACTTTGCCTCTAAATTGAGGCCAATTTCAGAATTTCAAATCATACATTCTTCTGGGGAATTCCTTAAGAATACTAAGAAGATTTTATCTTGTTTGTTTATTTACAGCTTTCTGTATTTAATTTTATTTACTTTATGCAATAGTCCTTTCTTTATTTTACTTTTCAGTTTTATTTTTACTATTCAGTATGAGGAGGTAACTCCCTTCTGCTAGGGTAAAAGGTTAAGCTTTTATTACTAATATTTAGATTAATCTCCCTTATTATAATATATAAACTATTTAAAACCAGACTTAATGGGATACCGTCTTTATGGTCGGTTGGACTTAATTAAATTGATTTTAACCTGACTAAATTGGATACCGCCTTTATAGTCGGTTGGAATTAATTATAAATTTGACTTTATCAGAATAACGCCTACATGGTCTGTTGGTAATTATCACGTAAAGTTAAATATTATAATAAGGGAGATATCTAAAATAGAAGTAATAAAAGTGAATCCTCTAACCCCCAGCATTTTCTTTATTGTTTTATTTACCTTTTTAATTTACAGCTTTTACTTTATGTCATTTACTTTATTTAAGCTTTTACGAGTCCTAGATATATGCCTTAAACCCTAAATATGTTATCTGGGGTTGTGATGAATTCCAATATCACCGGTTTATAAGGGGTTATTTTATGGTTTGGGTAATGTAAAGGTTTATTTATTTAGTCTTAAACTTAATGCTTCTTCTTAACTGGCCATTAATAAGATTGATTTGGTAAATTTAAATTTACTTTAATTTGAAATCACCATCCAAACAAACAGCCAATCCATTAGATACTCGTAAACATTTTACTTCATAAATTAATAGCTTAGGTATTAAGTCCTTATGGGATCGATACATTTTATACTACTTGAACGATATTTGCGTGTTGGGTTTCTAGATTAGTCCCAAGATCGATTTCAAGCAAGAAATCATGTGTGACTACTCAAAAGAAGTATGGCGGAATCATACTTACATTGATCGGCTTTTGCGATGCAATGGACAACGAAAATCTTCAAGCTTTAAGTCCAAGAAGCTCTCGGTTTTGCTCCTCCATTTTCGGTCCTTCAAGCTCCAAGCTTGGTGTGCATTCCATGCCCACGGGTGGGTTTCCCTATCACCTTCGCAAGACCCCGAATATGTGCTAGCACCTTGGAAATTTTGCCACAAAATTCCCTAATTTCTTCCTCTTCATTCTCGGCAATTGCAGTAATTTTTGGGAAGAAAAATGGGCCAAGGCCGTGAGAGGAGAAGAGAAGAATGAGAGAGGAAAGTCAAAAGTGTTGTGTGTAAAAATTGATTTAAAAAACCAATTAAAATGTTATACCAAATATTTGGTATTTTTCATTTAATTTCTTACACAAATTGGAGTGTAAAACAAGTTATCATCATTCTCACCAAAACCCATCACCAAAAGCAACTAAATATGACAACTGATGTGACAACTGATGTGACAAGTGGGCCCCACTCGATTCAAAATGCGAGTGGGCTCGCAAACACTCCAGGGCTCGGGTTCGCTAATTCCGAATTAACGAATTTTCCGTTGCGACGTAATTAAATCAAATTTAATTAAATAATTATGCCTAGCAAAATTACTATTCACGTCGCTAGCGAATTAATTCTAAATTAACTCGTTTGCCCGAATTAAAATCTAATTTCAATTCCGCGTCGAAATCCAATTTCGTATAATATATCGAATATATTATTTTATTGATTAATTCTAAATTAATCGTTCTCTCTCTCTAAATAATATTTTATCCCAGATAAAATATCTCCGTAATTAATCCCATATTAATTTTATCTCTCTCTAATTAATCCCAGATTAATAAAGTGCGAGTCATACGTCATCGGTGAATCTTCGGGAAGCGACCCATGAGATCCGCAGTAAATCTGGTCGTCGGACTATCCGAACACGTACGTACCTAGTACTACGTTTTTATCGATTTACAAGACATGGTTGGCTTCTAGCAAAGCATCGTGCCTACCCAATTCTCCAGAAATATTCTTATAGGAATATGTGATCTATATCAGGCGTAGTATACGTAGTATTGCGTATTTCGATCCAGCATCGGATGTCACGTGCAAGGCCTGGGGCTGGAATTGTGTCTTCCCCTTACGAAGCACATATCGTATCTCTGGTAACTAGTCTCTATAATCGGATAAACATGACCTAGTCATAATATCCCGATAGCTGCATCATATAAGAGCACCAGTTCCGTATCCTACGTGATCATCATCTCCACTATGACTGGAGTGATACTTCCGTCTTGACATCACACCCAATACACTACGATTCTCAATATACCCAGAAGAGGCGTACACAGACCCTATTAAAGCCCTGGACGACCAAAACCAAAGTGTATTGATTGTCGCAAGTATTAGCGGTGCAAGTCTCAGGTTAAGACCAAATACATCTACCCTGATTCGGACTTCCATAGACACATAGTCATACTACCAATAGAATTCCGAGGGTCCAGAGCGAAGCTGTTTCCGTACCATCGGTAAACACAACCTCCTATTACACTTGCATGAATATCATATACCCAAATATATGAGAACTAATGTTGTTATGCCCTCACAACGCGCACAAGTGTAATGCTAGTCTTTTACGCATTATCGATGTCCAATCTCGATAATACTCCGACTAGGGATATTTAATGATTAAACCTTCGTGGATTGATACTGTCTCATATCATCTCAATCCGGAACTAATCATAAGGACCTTCTATCATTTATACATCTTGGTAATCTAATTACAAATGATAAAAGAGCAATTTCCTTTGTCACATAGTTAATTTGTACAGCAACACTATGATCTGTACAAATAGTGATGCTATGTTCATAAATGTCCAACAATCTCCCACTTGGCCTATAGCCAATCACTCAAGTGTCCAACACCTGAACTATGTACGGTTCGCTCAAACTTCTACTGAGGAAAGCTTTCGTCAGCGGATTTGCAGTGTTATCATCTGATGCGATTTATTCGATCATCACATCGCCACGATTTATGATCCGAACGAATCAGATGAATATTGAAGTATATATATGGATCGTTGATGAGACCATTAATTCTTTAGCCTGCGCTGTAGCCTTGCTCAGCTGCTAACAGAACTACTCCTAATCGGATTAGGATTATTATCGATCCAAAAGGCTTCTATTGCTGCCTCAGCTGCAGCAATAATCCACTTTTGTTGTTTATTCGGTAACAGTATCTTGCTGGAAGATTTCCAGCTCATTGTTCCGTTATTCAAACTATATAGTACCTTTGTTACGACTTATAGTCATTTTTATCGGTTAGGAAACTTGCAGCAGTGAACCCAGTCACTTCAAGTTCTCCTCCTCCATAGCTTAAGAAAGCATCCTTAGTTCATCTAAGATACTTAAAAATGTTCTTAACATCAATCCAGTGACTATCACTTGGATTGGCCTGATTGTGACTCCATATGCTCAAAGATATGAGACACCAGGTCGCGTATATTTATTTCAATGTACGAGTTCTTGGAGAGTATCAACAACTTTTAGATCTATCCTAATAGATCTTTATTCCTAGAATAAATGTTGTTTCCCCCAAAGAATTCTACTGAGAATTTTCATGAAAGCCAAGCTTTCACCGATCGTATTATGGGAATGTCATTTCCAAGAAATGATATATCATCATTACTTAGGACATTCATTGTCAGTGCACTCCCACTAACCTTTTTATATACACAAGAATCATTTTCGTTTTGAATTAAATCATACACCATTATGATTACATCAAAATGATAATTCCAAGAACACTATGCTTGCTTCAATCCATAAATGGATCAATTAACTTACAAACCTTGTTTGCTCATTTTGGTACGACAAAACCGTCAGGATGTTACAAACATCCTCCAAAATGTTTCTGTTTAAGGAAAGCGATTTCGACGTTCAGCTGCCATATTTCATGAATGAAACATGTAGCATCAGTAAGCTTTATCCAAATTGATTTAACAATGGCAACGGTTAAAAGGTTTCGTCATAATCGACACAATGTTGATAACGATACCTTTTTGCTACAAGCCTAGCTTAATATGTTGGTATGTTGCCTTCCATGTATGTCTTCCTTGAAGACTTATATAGTACTAATAGGCACAATGCCTTCTGGTACAACAACCAGTGTCCAAACTTGGTTGATTTACATGGAATCCATTTCGGATTTTATGGCACTTTGCCATAATAGGGAGTCGATACCTTGTATCACTTCCTCATACGTAGTCAGATCGTATTCCTTAATAAGATTGACATCTTATGAGGTGAGATCTGAAACCCATACCCCAGGTTGTTTTCTGACTCTCTCCGACCTACGCGGTTCTTGTGTATTCGAAGATTAATGGTATAGTTTCATCCTTGATGAACTATTTGTGTTCCATTAAGGAATTTGTGCCTGGAATAGTATTACTCTGATTTTCATCGAGTTTTACTTTCCTCCCACTTACCACTGCATATAGGTATTCCTCTTAGGAAAACCGCATGGTGAGCAACAATTACATTGTTCTCTCGTGAGTTGTATAAGTACTATACTTTGGTTTCCCTATGATAACCCACAACTTAGGCACTTATCTGATTTGGGTTCTAGTTTGGTATCATCCAAATGTATGCCCAGCATCCCAAATCTACAGGAATGAGAAAACCCAGTTTCTTTCCTATTGATATCTAATATGAAGTCTGTCTAACATATTTTTATGGAACCTTATTCAAAATAAGTTTTGCACTGTTAATGCGTATCCCTTGAAGGAAATGGTAGCTCAGAGCGACTCATGATTAACCTTATCATGTCCAACAAGGTTCGGTTTCTCTATTCAGACACACCGTCAAACTGACGTGTTCCGGGAGGAGTCCTTATTGAAAGAATACTATACTCTTTCAATTATTTGAGAAACTTATTGCTTAAGTATTTTCATCATGGTCTAATCATGATGTTTTAATACTTTAGCCGTTTTCTGTCTACTTCGTGTTAAACTCTTTGAATTCATCAAAAGTTTCTGATCCGTGTTTCAAAAGAAACACATAACCATAACGCTATGCCACATCCGTAAAGGTTTCGAAGTATTCATATCCACCTCTAGCCTAGCTAGATATGGGCCCACTTACGTCACTATGAACGAGGGCTAACAGATCGGCGGCACTTACACTTTTACCAAGTAAAAGGTGTTTTAGGCATTTTGCCTAATAAACTAGATCCGTAGACATTATTTGAATAGAATCAAATTTGTCCTAGTATCCACTCTTCGAAAGTGTGGATATACGAGTCTTGTTTAATGGTCCCAGACAACAATGCCACTTATAAGTCTCATCTGATCAAATCAGTTTGAGCTATTTGTTTGTCATGTTTTACGTTTGAGATTTATTTATATTCACAATATAAATATGTTATTCACATCTAATGTGTTATCTCAATATCATCTTTATAAAATGAAACACTTTAGTGTTCTAGAATATAAAGGTATATCCGCAACGGATTATACTCTGATATAGAGATAAATTTCTAGTCAAACTAGTTACATTTTAACAGTTTCCTAATTTAAGTACATACCCGAAGGGTAGTTCCAAAACTTAGGTATCTACGGTTAAAATAACAACTTTCGTCCCGTTTTCGATTCACAGATAAATCTCAACTGAAGTCAGTCTCCTGCTTATTAGCAGATTCTGCACACCAGTACATATTTATGTACCATACTCAGTATCTAAAATCCAATTTTAATACTAGTAGTGAACATGTTGATGACAAACATATTTGAAGTCGGAGCCTTGCCCGTCTTCAATTCCTTATGTCTGCCTTGTCCATACGGCAGTCACGCTTCCAGTGACCCTGTTTGCCACAGTTTAGGCAGAATTTTAGGATATGTCATATGTCTTCCCAGAAGATTATAATGACTTTGCCTTTGCCCCTTTTCTACACCCCAGAAGCATTGGCCAAGCCTTGGCCTTCTGGAATGTCGAAGTAAGATGCGCCTTGCGTTTCTTGCCCTATTGCAAACTCTGGCTTTGTCTCCTTGAGTATAGTCATTAACTCTCCAAGAGTTATCTATTGCAATTTGTACTTCTAAGATCTAAGGATAGATCTATGAAGATCCTTCAATTTCATTATCATACTATAAGGATCTAATCATTAGTTCTGATTAAGAAATTAAGGAGTATATGCGGCAAGCATAAAGGATTAAGCACTAAATTTATCATCACATGAATATTCCAAATATCATGTTCTACTTATTTGCTCAACTTCGGGATTAGGCCTAAGATGTTATTTTATCAAATAAAGTAACTTCTTAGTTTTCAGGACTATCCTGAAGTTTTATTCCCAATTTGAAAATTAAAGTCGTTCAAAATATTTTCACCCAGGTTTATATATTAAACACTAATCTTTCATTTATCTTGATTGCTATAGTCCAACTATCCAATCAACGATTTTAGGTACTATTTATTATAATGATTACTATAGTCTAACTATATAATCAACTATAATTTAATAGGTTAATTCAATTATATTGATTACTATAATCCAATTATAAAATCAACTATTAATTGAAGTAGTTTGAATACAGTCTAACTGTTTAATTTATAACAACATTAAATATTAGTCCAACTAATATATTAATTTATTGACGAAAAATTTGTAATGAGCGTGTATGGCAAGTAACTAAACGAATATTGAAAATTTAATACTTGCCTCCCACTATTTTTTGGCAAGCCTCTAACCCTATGTGGAGTACTCGGGAAACCTTGTTTCCTAGTAGGCTAGGATCCCGTTAAATAACACACAATCTTGACTTTGGCCAACAAATTGTATGATAATTAACTAGGTAGATCTCTAAGATCAATTGGATCCCATCCAATTCCTAGATCCAGTAGGTGGACATCCAAGTCCGAAACATATATCTTATATATGCCAATATATCCAATATATTCCCTAACCTTATTCCTCTGAATCAACTAAGCCTTGGCTTTGGCACAACAAACTTAATGATCCCAGTTAAGCGGAACCCATTGACCATGGAAAGCTTCGTAATCGATGTCGATGGACAAGAAGTGATCTTGACTTTGGCCAACAAATCACAACTTGGACAAGACACCGATATGGAACAAAGCCTTCATGATTCAAACACATCCGCGATGGACAAAGGTCTTGACTTTGGCCAATAAACCAATGCTAGTCTTGGATCTTGAGTAAGAATCACTCAATGGAAGGAAAAACGCTTAATATGTAGTGAGGGTTTTTCGCGTAATTGGAAACCAATTAATTATCTTTGTTAAGGTCTCATCATCATACACCCTTAAACATGCATTCTAAATACATAATAAGGCGCGTAAATAAATAAAGTAATAATGATATACAGATGGATACTTAACACATTGTTCCTAGAACAAATCTCTCAATTTCCTCTCTCCCGCTAGCACAAGTATTACTTCTACCCGATTACATAACACTTCTAAAGAAACCTCATTTACATTGAGGGGAATATGTGAGAAGAGAAATACAAAGAGTCAAGAGGTAATAGGCTGGACACGCATGTCCAATTTAATAAATTCTAAATTTATTACAACAATTTCCAAAATTGCCCTCACCCATCTAATATCCATCTGATATACATTATTCATACATTGCATCCATGTATTCACACAAATCATGTTATCAATCAATCTAATCCAATTAATTAATCTGAAATATAATGACCATCCAATGTTCGAACAACGATTTGATTTTGCGCGAGTTCGACTCGTTTTGCGAATAAATACTCAAAGTACGAATTCTTGAATTATACTAAACTATAATATTAAATCCAATTTAATTTGTATTTAATACTAATTCATTATTTAATTCTAAATTAAATAATTACACTTTTTAATGTGCCTTTACGACTTAGATTCTAAATCTAATCGTTACAGGTCTCAAAGCCCAATTAACATCCAATGTTAATTTAATTAAAGTCCAATGGGCTTTTAATTAATTTCTTAAGGCATGAACTTTTGGTCAATATAGGTCAACCATTTAAGGAATCACTCTTATTTGCCAAGAAACCAACTTAGGCCCATTAGGCCCAATTAATATTAAAGGTGCATTAAGTCATATTTGGACTTTATGGATATGGTTTTGGGCCCAATTGGATCCAACCAATTAGCCTAAACCAAACTTGGCCCAACCAAGCCTATTAAGCCCAATCACAACTTTACAAGCCCAATTCCAAATTTTGCCCAATTAATTATATTACCAAAATTCCAAATTTCATAATTTAATTAACCTAAAGTGTATGCCATAATTAATTAACCAAATTAATATTTCCAAAACATCAATTTACACAATTAATTATGCTTATCATCATCAAAACATGTCCAACACATTTGAATCAAAAAATCAATCATTTTCCATGCTTACAAGTCCACGACAATTAGGGATTATTTGTCCAATTCAAAATTCAATCCAATTAAATCTCAAATCAACATTTACCAAATGATTTCAACTCATCCAATGAATCAAAAATCACCATGACATAGGGCAGTCCAACTTTCGGCCAAGCCATAAAACAGGGAAAAATTTGATCCAATCCAATTTTCATCAAATTGATCATGCATAACACCATGTTATCATAATTTAAGCATACTCAAACAATCAATTTTACTTAAACATGCTCAAATCAATTTTGCCCAATTTTACCCTAATTTCAATTTCATGCTCAAAATGGCTCTGATACCAATGTTGGGTTTCTAGATTAGTCCCAAGATCGATTTCAAGCAAGAAATCATGTGTGAATACTCAAAAGAAGTATGGCGGAATCATACTTACATTGATCGGCTTTTGCGATGCAATGGACAACAAAAATCTTCAAGCTTTAAGTCCAAGAAGCTCTCGGTTTTGCTCATCCATTTGGGCTCCATTTTTGGTCCTTCAAGCTCCAAGCTTGGTGTACATTCCATGCCCACGGGTGGGTTTCCCTATCACATTCGCAAGACCCCGAATGTGTGCTAGCACCTTGGAAATTTTGCCACAAAATTCCCTAATTTCTTTCTCTTCATTCTTGGCAATTGTAGTAATTTTTGGGAAGAAAAATGGCCCAAGGCCGTGAGAGGAGAAGAGAAGAATGAGAGATGAAATTCAAAAGTGTTGTGTGTAAAAATTGATTTCAAAAACCAATTAAAATGTTATACCAAATATTTGGTATTTTTCATTTAATTTCTTACACAAATTGGAGTGTAAAACAAGTTATCATCATTGTCACCAAAACCCATCACCAAAAGCAACTAAATATGACAAGTGATGTGACAACTGATGTGACAAGTGGGCCCCACTCGATTCAAAATGCGAGTGGGCTCGCAAACACCCCCGGGCTCGGGTTCGCTAATTCCGAATTAAAGAATTTTCCGTAGCGACGTAATTAAATCAAATTTAATTAAATAATTATGCCTAGCAAAATTACTATTCACGTCGCTAGCGAATTAATTCTAAATTAAATCGTTTGCCCATTTTAAAATCTAATTTCAATTCCGCATCGAAATCCAATTTCGTATAATATATCGAATATATTATTTTATCGATTAATTCCAAATTAATCGTTCTCTCTCTCTAAATAATATTTTATCCCAGATAAAATATCTCCGTAATTAATCCTAGATTAATTTTATCTCTCATCTAATTAATCCCAGATTAATAAAGTGCGAGTCATACATCATCGACGAATCTTCGGGAAGCGACCCATGAGATCCCCGGATATGTTGGCAGTAAATCCGGTCGTCGGATTATCCGAACACGTACGTACCTAGTACTACGTTTTTTACCGATTTACAAGACATGGTTGGCTTCTAGCAAAGCACCGTGCCTACCCAATGCTCCAGAAAAATTCTTATAGGAATATGTGATCTATATCAGGCGTAGTATACCTAGTATTGCGATTTCGATCCAGCATCGGATGTCACGTGAAAGGCCTGGGGCTGGAATTGTGTCTGCCCCGTACGAAGCACACATCGAATCTCTGGTAACTAGTCTCTATAATCGGATAAACATGACCTAGTCATAATATCCCGATAGCTGCAGCATATAAGAGCACCAGTTCCGTATCCTACGTGATCATCATCTCCACTATGACTGGAGTGATACTTCCGTCTTGACATCACACCCAATACACTACGATTTTCAATATACCCAGAAGAGGCGTACACAGAACCCCGTTAAAGCCCTGGACGACCAAAACCAAAATATATTGATTGTCGCAAGTATTAGCGGTGCAAGTCTCAGGTTAAGACCAAATACACCTACCCTGATTCGGACTTCCATAGACACATAGTCATACTACCAATGGAATTCTGAGGGGTCTATCCAGAGCGAAGCTGTCTCCGTACCATCGGTAAACACAACCTCCTATTACACTTGCATGAGTATCATATACCCAAATATATGAGAACTATGTTGTTATGCCCTCACAACGCGCACAAGTGTAATACTAGTCTTTTACGCATTATCGATGTCCAATCTCGATAATACTCCGACTAGGGATATTTAATGACTAAACCTTCGTGGATTGATACTGTGTCTCATATCATCTCAATCCGGAACTAATCATAAGGACCTTCTATCATTTTATACATCTTGGTAATCTAATTATAAATTATAAAAGAGCAATTTCATTTGTCACGTAGTTAATTGTACAACAACACCATGATCTGTACAAATAGTGATGCTATGGGTCATAATTGACCAACAGTGCGCTTGCGTTATACGTGTGTGATCACGCCGTCAAGTTTTTTACGCCGTTGCCGAGGACTTATTTATCTTTCACTATTAGTTTTGAGGTTACATACCTTTACTTGTGTCTAATTTCTTTTTACTTATTATTTAAGTTTTCTTGTGTTTCAGGTTCTCAGACACTACATGAGAATAACAAGAAGCTTTGAAATCTGACCGTTTGACCCAGAAATTGAAAAAACAATAAGATTGTTGAGAAAGGAAAGGCGAGAAGCCCAAGAAGCCCTGATCAACAAGGAACCTGAACCTTTGGAGGTTGTACTACCAATTCCCATTCGAGATAGAACTATTCTGGTGGTTGACGGCTTCATTACATAATGCATGGAATCATCATTTCGTAAAGGATGATTCCTTTTTTCGAAAGAAATATTGATTAGAATGTCTAATCAATCCTATGAATGATAGGATGATGTCATAATGAATACTATATTAAGTGCGATCAGAGATATCATTTTAATCGTAATTGTTACGAGTTTTTTTGATATTCTTTAGACCATAAGATGTGTCTTAAAACATGTTCTTTATTATCTTTGAGATATTAATAACGATTTGCTTATTAATGAAGAATAAAGTTCGCAACCATTAGGGTCAGATTAGTTTTGAGTCCAGTTATGACGTTAGACAGTCTACGTCATAAAGAGTCAGAAACGATGTAGTGGGAGTGTCACAGATGATTCCACTACAAGAGTGGAGTTAGTTGTAACTTATGAAGTATTGACTTATGAAGTTGCAAAGTGACCTCGTAGATTAGAAGTTTGTTATTAGTATTGTGTTTGCGATTGTCTATATAGTATTTTGGATTTGATCAGTAAATACTTAGACAACTTAGTAGTTGAAGCACAATGTTGATATGGCATTTTAGTCATATTGATGTAGAACAAAGTTTCTACAAAAATATGAATGATTCTTACTAAGGAAAATGATTGTGTTTGTTGGACAAACTCAATATGTCGGAGCAGGCTTACTTGCAATTACCTACCTCTTGAGCGCTAGGTGAGTTCTTGAGGGGCCATGAGTATGTGATACACATTGGGATATGTATATGATACCATGGATTGACACTAGAGAAAGTGAGATAAATTATTAGGGTTGGTACTCTTAGCGCCAATCCGGATCGTATTTATGTCTGATTCATGAATATGAACAATACATTTTTTCCATAATATACTATTTAATGATAGCACATATTGTCTTTTATATACGTATTCGATCTAATTTCAATTAGATTGAAACTAATCCGGTTTAGTGATATATATATATATATTATTATATATATATTATATATCTATATATATATATATATATATATATATATATATATATATATATTATATATATATATTATACAAAGACCCCAGGATTTACAACGTAGTGCACAGTTGTAACATAGTTTGTAATTGCCATTGGAAAGTGACACTATAAGTTGTATATCCTCAATTAAGTTCCTGGTCAAGATTTACTAACACAGGTCGGTTAGTAAAATCCGCTGAGACCAGTACATGTCATATATCGGACTAGGTCCGATGGTTTATCCCAATGAACCATGAGTCTTGGGAGACTCGTATAGATGTGTAGGTGTTTATTTTAAAAACACTGAACGACTCACCGAAGATTTCTTAATAGATGGTACACCAAAGTCAATAGGAATCTTCTCGGGGCGAGTAGCATAGTGATTTTTTGACTTGAGATACCACTATGGATATATGAGTTATCCCCCACACTTAGATGGTAGTCATGTCACTGATCTATTTAGATCAGACCTCCGCCTGTTCGTTAGGTGTGGACTCATGCTCATGATATCCTGTGAGTATCAAGAGAGGATCCGTCAGTTCTGTGTACATAGCATAGGTAGTCCATTTGTGATTAGCAATCTGTTAAATCTATGGCCATAGTATACTTTAGAGTGAGTTCCGAATGTTATTTAGAGATTTCTAATAGATACGTCGATGAGATTATTCCTAAAGAGATTTGACGTTTATATATGTATCTCTGGGATAATCCGGATACCTATGACAGATGGATTATACGTATGCAGTGACCTCGACCTGTATGATTCAGTGAGTTTATCAGTGGTCATCATAATTTACGGGTGGGTGAATTATGGACACGAAATTGGATTTCGTGACGGATATGCCTGAATCTAGAGAGTCTCACTAATGAAATATACTCGTAAAGCACTAGGGCAACTGTTATGAATAGTACTGATTATTTATAACTCGTTTAATGGTTAAATGAAAAATACATGCAATCGGGACCTAACGATCATTTCCGAATTAATGTGTTTTGTATTTAATACTTGATTTTATTAAATACACATTAATAAAAATATCAAATTGTGATATTTGACATATATCATTAATATATGTATTTGAGATATTGAATGTAAATATATTACATATATTTAAGATATTTGTATTTAATTATTTAGTTGTTTAATTGTTAAATAATTAAATAATTAAAATAATAAATATCTTAATAATGATTTGTGTTTTATTAATTTATGGCACGTTTCCATTGGAATAAATGTTGATTTGCTTTATTAAAGTTAAAGTGATAACTTTAATTTTTCCAAATGGTGGACTAATCAAAGTGTAACAAAATTAAATAAATTATTATTTACTTTTGGATGGATTTTCGGCCATTGAGTTTTTGGTAAAAAAAAATTGTTTTGTTTTCAACAACAACACTTAGAAAAGTTTAACAAATTTTAAAAAGAGAGTTGAGGGAAAATTGAAGAAAGAAGGAAAATAAGCCAAAAAAAAATTGGAATTTTTGTAAGTTTCTTACACTTTCTTTTACATAGAAAATATTTCTATAATTCTTAACTTCAAATTGTGTTGTTAAGTTTATTTCTCTACTCTTTAAGTTTGTAATTAAATTTGTTGGAAGCTTGTTGGATGTGTTCATGCATATATAATTAATTTATTTTCTTATTATTGTAATTAAGCTTAATAAATTAATTAGAAAATTAAAGTTGTCATTCTAGAAATAATTAGCCTAGAATTGTTCTTGATTATTTGATGATGGTGAGATTTAATTGGTGTGGTAATTTGAAGATTAAAGTATTGAATTTTATCAATTTAATGTAAATTGCCCAATTTGAGTTATTTGTGAAATTAGTTTATTTTAATTTCCTAAGAAAAATATTTATCGGAAATTGTTTCGGAGTGAAAATATGCGAAAACGGCGAAAAACGGCGTTACCGGGTAACGGCTGTCCAAACAGTGAACTGGGCACTATTCGGGTAGCCCACGAACTGTCCAAATATTTTTGGGGCTGACCTGGGCAGTCCCCATGAGCATTGGTTGATCGGTTCGGCCGGAAACGCGTTTTATGCTATTTTGCGGAAAAACGTTTTCGCAAAAGTTTCGCGATGTTTCTATATTATTTATGTCGTTATATGATATCGAATAAATATGTTTTGGTGAAATATGAATGAATTATTAATATTTGATATTGAATAATTTATTCGTAAGTTTAAAAATTTTAAACTACGATTTCGCCCGAACAGCGCTTCTTCCGCTGCGTCTCCCTGATTTGACCCCAACAATGTGCTAGTGTTAATTTGATGTCTTTTTCGATCTACAGGAAACTACGTAATGGAGAAGTAATGCCCACCTCAGTCTCTCTGTAACTTGCTGATAGAACGCTCGCATTTCCGAGAGGTGTAGTTGAAGATATGTTGGTCAAACTTGACAAGCTCATTCTCCCAGCAGATTTCATTATCCTTGACATGGAAGAAGACAAAGATTCACCTATCATCCTCGGGAGACCATTCTTGGCTACAGGTCGAACTATTATTGATGTACAAAAAGGAGAACTAACCATGAAAGTGCAAGACCAAGAAGTTACATTCAATGTTTTCAAAGCCATGAAATTCCCGAGTGATGAAAATGAAGATTAATGTTTCAGAATTGATGTTGTAGATAGTATCATCTAGGATACCGATGCAGTGTCACTTCCCACAGATAAACTTGAAGCTTGCATCGCCAACATGACTGATAGTGAGCTAGATGAAGAGATTGCGGAATGTATCAACTATTTTGACAGACCATTTCGCTTCAAATCAACACCACAGGTGGAAAGTTTGGAACTACCGAAAAAGAAGCGAATCAAGCCTTCGATTGAAGAACCACCGCAGCTTCTACTTCTGAGCCATCTCAGTTATGCATTTTTAGGAAACTCTTCTGATTTACTTGTGATTATTTCTTCTTCGCTAACATTGGAGCAGGAAGAAAGGTTACTGAGAATGTTACGAGAACACAAGAAAGCCATTGGCTGGACTATAGCTGACATTCGAGGCATTAGTCCATCATTTTGCGTGCATAAAATTCTGATGAACGAAGAGTACAAGGCCATAATGGAGCATCAACGGAGACTAAATCCAATCATGAAGGAGGTTGTGAAAAAAGAATTTATCAAATGGTTGGATGTCGGCATCATCTACCTCATCTCTGACAGCACGTGGGTGAGTCCTATGCAATGTGTACCAAAGAAATGAGGAATTATTGTAGTCACGAATGAAAAGAACGAGCTGATTCCAACAAGAACGGTGACCGGATGGAGAGTATGCATGGACTACAGGAAACTGAACATATCAACAATGAAATATTATTTTCCGCTGCCATTCATTGAACAGATGTTAGACAGACTGCGGGACATGAGTTCTGTTATTTTTTGGATGGATACTTTGGGTACAATCAGATTGCCATCGCCCCAAATGATCAGGAGAAAACCATTTTACATGTCTGTATAGTACTTTTGCTTTCCGCAAGATATCATTTGGATTGTGTAATGCTACTGCCACATTTCAACGTTGCTTGATGGTTATCTTCTCAGACATGTTGGAACAAAGTATGAAGGTTTTCATGGATGATTTTTCTGTGTTTGAGACTCGTTTGACCACTGATTGCAAAATTTGGAAAAGGTGTTACAAAGGTGCGAAGATACCAACTTGGTACTCAATTGGGAGAAATGCCACTTTATGGTATATGAAGGCATCGTCCTGGGACATCAGATCTCACAAAAGGGAATTGAGGTAGATAAAGCAAAGATCGAGACAATTGAAAAACTACCTCCACCAACAATTGTCAAAGGAATTCGGAGTTTTCTCAGACATGCAGGCTTTTACAGGAGATTTATCAAAGACTTCTCCAAGATTGCGAAACCTTTGTGCAATCTGCTGGAGAAAGACGTGCCTTTCAACTTCACCAGAGAATGCCACGAAACTTTTGAGATCTTGAAACAGAAGCTGGTTTCTGCCCCCATCATAGTAGCACCAGATTGGACCCTTCTATTTGAGGTGATGTGCGATACTAGTGATTTTACTATAGGTGCAGTTTTGGGACAACGCAAAGCAAAAATTTTCCATATCATTTACTACTCCAGTAGAACTCTGAATGAAGCTCAACTCAATTACACAACTATTGAAAATGAGTTGCTTGCAGTTGTGTTTGCTTTTGATAAATTACGTGCCTATCTGCTGGGTCCCAAAGTAGTGGTCTACACCGATCATTCAGCAATCAATTATCTGATCGCGAAGAAAAATGCTAAGCCCAGATTGATCCATTAGGTGCTTCTGCTGCAATAATTTGACGTAGAGATCTGAGATAGGAAAGGGACAGATCCCTTATCAAGGCTCGAGAATGGAGAAACAGCTGGCAACGAACTGACAATTAAAGAAACTTTTCCATATGAACAGTTGTTTGCCATGAAACAACACGAAGTCCCTTGGTATGTTGACAATGTCAACTACATAGTATCGGGAAAATGGCCGTTGGAATGGACTCATCAGCAACGAAATAAGTTTTTCAAAGAAGTCAAGCACTATGTATGGGATGATCTGTACCTGTTCAAATGTTGTGCTGATAAATTATTGAGACGTTGTATTTCATAAGAGGAAGTCAATAATGTCCTGCAGTATTGTCATTCATCACCATACGGCTGACACTTTTGCAAGAATAAAACTGCATCCAAAGTCTTACAATCAGGTTTTTTCTGGCCCACTCTATTTAAAGATGCTTACTTATTTGCTCTTCAATGTGATAGGTGCCAGAGAACGGGAAATATTTCGAGGAGAAATGAAGGACCTCTGCAAAACATTCTGGAAGTGGAGATATTTGATGTATGGGGGATTGATTTTATAGGACCCTTTGTTCCATCATTCGGAAAACTGTACATACTAGTTATAGTAGACTATGTCTCCAAATGGGTTGAAGTAATTGCACTGCCATCAAATGATTCAAAAGTGGTGATAAAATTCCTTAAAAGAACCTTTTTCACTCCCTTAGGAACACCTCGGGCGATTATCAGTGATAGAGGCACACATTTCTGCAACAGTTATTTCAATGCACTCCTACCCAAATATGGAGTTACTCATAAAGTTGCCACTGCCTACCATCCACAGTCAAATGCACAGGTTGAAGTTTCAAATAGGGAGATCAAAAGAATCTTGGAGAGAACCGTTGAATAAATAAGGAAGAACTGGTCTGAAAAACTGGATGACGCATTATGGTCCTACCGGACAGCTTACAGGACTCCCATCGGTATGTCCCCAAATCGAATGGTGTTTGGGAAAACGTGACATCTGCTAGTGGAGCTTGAACACAAAGCGTATTGGGCACTGAAGAAGTTAAATCTTGAACCGCAAGCAGCATGAGAAAAATGGCTCCACCAACTCAACGAATTGGAAGAATTTCGCCTACATGCTTATGAGAATGCCAAACTGTACAAGAAAAGACGAAGAAATGACATGATAAAAAAATAGTGCACAGACAACTGGAGCCAGGGCAGCAGGTGTTGTTATACGATTCACAGTTGAAACTTTTCCCTAGAAAGCTGAAATCAAAGTGGTCAGGTCCATTTGTGATTACTCAGGTGTTACCCTACGGAGTTGTTGAGATATACAACCCTAAATCCAACAATACATTCAGGGTAAACAGCCAGCGTGTCAAGCACTACTGGGGAGAATCATCAGAGTGACAAAAAGAAAATGTCACACTTTCAAATCAAGCCTAACGTTCGGGCAGTCATGTCTTGCTGATGACGTTAAACTTAGTGCTAGCATGGAGGCAACCCATGCAAATTGTGCATTAGTTTAATTTGTTTTAAAGTTATTTATTGTATTTTATTTTTTTATTTTGCTCGAGGACTTGCAAAATGTTAGGTTTGGGGGTGTGATAAGCGGTAAATATATCAATATTTACCGTCCCTTTTACTTAATATTTTGTATAGTTTCTTGAGTTTTGTGAATAATTTGATGTGTTTTGTGATATTTTGTAGATAAATAAAATAAAAGGACTCTCTGGAAGTAATTTGGGACTAAAACATCGAAAAACGGAAAAAACGGAAAAAATATAAATTTCCTACTAAAATGCACTGTTTGCTAAAATACGTCATGCTAAAATGCGCCGCTAACGTGCGCCAGACACGTGTCAAAATCACAGAAAACTTGCTAACATGCTCTCTTGCTTACATGCGCTTGCCACGTGTCAACATCACAGTAATCTTGCTAACGTGCGCCGGACACGTGTCATCATCTCATGCTGCCGACATTTACAATGCACGCGTTGCGACTCCAAGCAGCTAAGTGTCGCGACGCCAAACCAATAATTCAGATGCCGACGTTGCCAATGCCACGTGTCATGATCTCATTTAATCAATGGCGCGTCGCGACGCACAAACTTCCTTACGTCGCGATGCGTGAGGCCAAACTTTGCCTATAAATTGAGGCCAATTTCAGAATTTCAATTCATATCTTCTTCTGGGGAATTCCTTAAGAATACTAAGAAAATTGTATCTTGTTTTTTTATTTACAGCTTTCTGTATTTAATTTTATTTACTTTACGCAATAGTACTTTCTTTATTTTACTTTTCAGGTTTTATTTTTACTATTCAGAATGTGGAGGTAACTCTCTTCTGCTAGGGTAAAAGGTTAAGCTTTTATTACTAATATTTAGATTAATCTCCATTAATTATAATATATAAACTATTTAAAACCCGACTTAATGGGATACCGCCTTTATGGTCGGTTGGACTTAATTAAATTGATTTTAACCTGACTAAATTGGATACCGCCTTTATAGTCGGTTGGAATTAATTATAAATTTGACTTAATCAGGATACCGCCTACATGGTCGGTTGGTAATTATCACGCAAAGTTAATATATTATAATAAGGGAGATATCTAAAATAGAAGTAATAAAAGTGAATCATCTAACCCCTGTATTTTCTTTATTGTTTTATTTACCTTTTTAATTTCCAACTCTTACTTTATGTCATTTACTTTATTTAAGCTTTTACAAGTCCTAAATATGTGTTGTAACTAAATCTGTTATCTAGGGTTGTGATGAATTCCAATATCACCGATTTATAAGGGGTTATTTTATGGTTTGGGTAATATAAAGGTTTATTTATTGAGCTTTTAACTTAATGCTTCTTGTTAAGTGGCCATTAATAACATTGATTTGGTAAACTTAAAATGAACTTGGAGAAGATATTTTAGGTTTCATCCTTAGACTCAATAGCTCACGATCTCCCTTAAGGATATATAACCCTTAATAAATTTCCTTATATGATAGGAATATACCTGTCGGACAGGAGTAAACATAATTGGAACTTAATCTTAACAAATTCAGATAACTTGGTTGACATATGAATATGATTAATTGGGTTATACTGGGTATTTGCATCTGACCATCGAAAGAGGCTTTTGCATAAATTCATTTTCCAGGTTAATAAACCAATATATTACACAAACGCGAAATAACCACTTCATCTTTAAAAGTTATTGGAAGTATTCACAACCTTGGATAGTTTAATAATATTGAATTTTCCTTTAATTTACTTTCGCGCTATTTTTATTTATTTTAAATTTAAAATCACCATCCAAACAAAAAACCAATCCATTAGATACTCGTAAACATTTGATTTCATAAACTAATACCTTAGGTATTAAGTCCATGTGGGATCGATACATTTTATACTACTTGAAGGATATGTGCGCTTGCGTTATACGTGTGTGATCACGCCGATCAAAGTTGAAGTCTTGTATAACCCTTAACCTGTAGCTCATCTCCCCCATATATCCGAAACTTATCCTTAGTACCCTTGGAAATATTTGAGGATATGTTTCATGGATGTCCAATGATCATTACTTGGATCAGATTGATATCAGCCAGTCATAATGACGCTGAAACTGATGTCAGGTCTCGTACATAACATACATAATGATTTCTAGAAGCATTTAGCAAGTTAGAAGTTCTAACTTTCTCTGCCATTTTCTTTTGAAGGATGTGTGTTGTATCAGAAAAGTACTTTTACTCCCTAGCGGACCTTTCTAATAATTTATCTATGTACATCAATTGCGACAACTCTATAACTTCCTAACTCTATCCCAGTAGAGCCTTATACCTAGTATATAGAAAGCTTCACCTATATCTTTCATGGAGAAGTTCTTGCAAAGGTAGGCTTTTACATTTTGCATTAATCCTATATCATTTCCAATGATATAAAACAAGGAATGTTGTTATGCTCCCACTAGCTTATTTATAAACACATGGTTCTTCCTCGTTCTTGATGATTCCAGATAATCTAATTATCTCATCAAAATGACGGTTTAAGTCCATAAATAGACTTCTAGAACTTACAAACCTAGTTTGAATTCTCACTAGATACGAAAACCCTCTGGTTGTTCCATATAGATATCCTCCTAGAGGAATACATTTAGTAAAGCGGTTCTCATATCCATCTCCCGTATCTCCTGATATGCAGCAAAGGAAAAAATGAATCCTAATGGATTTTAATATGGCTACTGGTGAAAGAATTTCCTCATAGTCAATCCTAGGACATTGAGTGTAACTTTTGGTTACCAGTCGGGCTTAAAGGTTTCCACATTTCCATCAGACCATCGCTTCCCTTTAGTAAACCCATGTACAACCAATAGGTTTAACTTCTTCGGGAAGTACAACCAAGTCCTAGACTTTGATTGTCATGTATAGAATCCATCTTGGACTTCATGGCTTCCTGATATTTTCCCGTATCGATATCCAATATCGTCTGTGTATACGTAGTCAGATATGTTTCCTCCAAGAGGAGAATATCAAGACTTACATAGAATGTTTAAAAACAATCTCTTATGAGGCTTTGATATTCTATTTGACTTACGTAGAAACTGTGTTGTAGATTCTTCATCTAGTTGGATCTCTGGTTCCATCTCAGGTTCCTTATTGTTGGGATCAAACTCATCAAGTTTAATCTTCTACAATTCTCACTTTCTCTCAAAAGTTCATTTTTCAAGAAAAGTGGTAAAGTGAATGACAAATAAATTTCGTTGCTCAGAATCGTAGAATTAATATCCCATAGAATTATCAGGATATCTAACGAACCTATATTTATACCCCTTGGGTGCTAGTATCTCATGCTGCGCAACTATGATGTATGCAGGACAATCCCAAATCTCTAAGACTTGGATTTCTACAGAACCATATCTAATATGAGGTCGTAGAAAAAGTTTTGATGTAACTCTATTAAGTATGTGGGCAGCAGCAAAGCAAGACCCTAAAAGTAATATGAAAGATCTGTATAGCTCACATACATCGCACCATATCCAATAAAGTACGATTTCTTTGCTCAAACGCACCATTAAGTTGAGGAGTTCCTGGTGAGCTATATCGGGCGAGAATTCACTTGTCCCTTAAATAACTTCTGAATTCATTACTCATAAATTCACCACTTTGATCTAATCAAAGGCACTTGATGAATTTAATGGTTTGTTTTACTACTTCGTATCAGAATATTTTGAACTTGTCAAATATTTCTGATTTATAGATATATTCATATATTGACTTATCATTCGTGAAAGTCACGAAGTATGTAGAAATATTATGAGCAGCATAATTTAATGGACCATATACATCACTATATATTAGCTCCAATAAATTTTCAGCATGGTGTCCAACACCAATGATTGGGCTATGTCATTTTCCCTAGGAAACATGACTCACAAATCGGATAAGGATCTAAGGTAAGATTTTCAATCAAACCATCATTTACCAATTTTATATATACGTCTAACACCTATGTGGCCCAATATGATATGACATAATTCAATATTATTTAATACAGATCTAATACTTGTATTTTCCTCTACATTAAAGGCATCTCTATATGTTTCCAAAACATAGTGACTGTTAGATAAACAACATTTATCATATAAATATAAAGCACAATCTTTAATGTTTATTTTATATTCATCTTTATCTAATATCGTTAAAGATATTATTTATCTGATAATAGAGGATATATATTAACAGTCATGTAAATCTAATTTACATTTAATAGTGATATCTAGAACAATTGTTCTTATGGCTCTGACATCCAATGTCTTGTCATTGCCAACTCTAAGCTGGATCTCTCATATGTTTAGCCTTCTTATGGAGTTGCAAATATGAGTAGAAGTAACGGTGTCTAACACCCTACTACGTATTTGCTTCTAAGGCTAATGAGATGTCAATAATAGGAAAAATACAAAACATACCTAGGGTTATTGCTTTTCCTTTCAAATCTGGACAATCTTTCTAACAGTGTCCAGATTCTCTGGAGTGCAGAAATGCACACGACCTACATGTGGTTTTACAATTTTTTTTCTTGGAATATTTTGTTAGACAGTAATGACCCATAGCGTCACTATTTTGTAAATGATATTGTATTATTGTACAAAATTAACTATGTAGTAATGAAATTGCCTTTTACCGTTTTGTAATTTAATTACTTTGAAATATAAATGGTAAAAGTCCCTATGATTAGTTCCGGATTGTGATGATATGAGACAGTATCAATCCATAAAGGTTTAATCATTAAATATCCCTAGTCGTAGTATTATCGAGATTGGACATCGATAATGCGGAATAGACTAGTACTGCACTTGTGCATGTTGTGAGGGCACAACGGCATAGTTCTCATATATTTAAGTATTGGATACTTATGCAAGTGCGGTAGGAGGTTGTGTTTTACCGATGGTACGGAAAACAGCTTCGCTCTGGATAGACCCCGCGGAGTCCCATTGGTAGTATGTCTGCGTGTCTATGGGAGTCCGCTTCAGGGTAGGTTCATATGATCTTAACCTGAGATTTGCATCGCTAGTACTTACGACAATCGGTAAAATTTAGGTTTGGTGGTCCAGGGCTTTAACGAGTTCTGTGTATACCTCTTCTGGGTTTATCGAGAATCGTAGTGTACTGGGTGTGATGTCAAGATGGAAGTATCACTTCAGACATATGGAGATGATGATCGCGAGGGATACAGAACGAGTACTCTATAATGGTTGCAACCATCGGGATAATATGACTAGGTCAGGATTATCCGATTCAAAGAGACTGGTTGCTTGATGTCCGATATGTGTATCGTACGGGGCAGACACATATCCAGCCCCAGGCCTTACATGTGATCATCCGATACTGGTTCGATATACACTATACTACGGTATACTACGCCTGTTATAGATCTAATATTCCAGTAAGAATATTTCTAGAGAATTGGGTAGGCATGGCGTTTTGCTAGAAGCTAACCTTGTCTTGTAAATCGGTAAAAACGTAGTACTTGGTACGTACGTGTTCGAATAGTTCGACAACCGGATTTACTGCCAACATATCTAGAGGTCTCTTGGGTCGCTTCCCGAAGATTCACCGATGACGTATGATTCAAACTCGATTAATCTTGGATTAATTACGGAGAGACTTTATCTTGGATAAAGTACTATATAAAGAGAGAGAACGATTAATTTAGAATTAATCGTAAAATTATTATATTCGATATAATAATCGGAATTCGATTTCGACGCGAAATTGAAATTAGATTTTAATTCGGGCAAACGAGTTAATTTAGAATTAATTCGTTAGCGACGTAAATAATAATTTCGCTAGGCGCAATTATTTATTTAAATTCGATTTAATTAACGTCGCGACGTAAGCTCGGTATTTCGGAAATATCGAACCCGAACGCGTGAGTGCACGTGGGCCCACTTTCATTTGGAAACGTGTGGGGCCCACATGACACTTGTCATTATTTGCATTATTTAATCAAGATGTATTGCATGAAGATAGTGTACAAAGCACTCAAGGGTATTGCATGGAAATTGAGTGTTAGACACTCTAAGTCTTTGCATGGTTTGTGTCATAAGTATATTATTATTTAATATAATTATGACATAAATATAAATTGATTTTTGAGACAAAAATCAAAGCCTTCTCTCCCTCTCTAATTACCGAAACAGTGAGCTCTCAAAGCTCTCTCCAATTCTTCATTTGTTTTGTGGCAAGACAAGAAGAAAGTGTGCTTGTTTGGAACTCTAACACACAACTTTGGCTAGCAACATCAAGGGATCATACAAGGTGTTATGGGAAACTCATCTTAGAGCTTGGAAGGATCAATTAAAGCTTGGAGCTTCTCTTTACTGCTTGGCCGAATCCTCCACTGCACAAAGGAGCAACATTTGTTTCATCCATTGCATCCACATTCCATTTTTGTGAGTATTGTTTCCGCCATTACTTCAATGTAGTTCATTCTTATATATATTTTGCTTGTTTTTGATCTTGGGACATGGTTATTAGATTTCCAACATATTTTTTTCTTTTATCACATTGTATTCTTCTTAGACTTCCTAGAAATCTTTGAAGAGTTTGTTCCACCATGGAGATACAAAGTGGGTTTCCCTTTCTTCAAATCATGTTATGCCTAGCGTAACATATTATGAAGCTCTTTATATGTGGTTTGCATCGAATGCATCACAAAGCCAACATATGTACCAGGTAAAGAAGACAAGATCAGATATTGGCCTAGCCAATCATCCATCTAAATGCCTTGTCATTCCATATATCGAATTTGGTCAATCTTGTTCCAAACATGAATGATAACCACTCATTGAGCGTAGCATGGAAAAATTCCTTAGACCTCCGAAATACCTCATTTCTTGATTTTCTTTGAACAACTCCTTGAGTGCTCTTGAAATGCTCCAAGCATTTGATACATCTACGTTCAATCTAAAAAAAAGTAGAAATAAATTCGACAGACATTAGATTGAGCGTAGCATACCTCAATCGATCTGATTCTAAGTCAATGCGGATGTTCATTTCATACTCTAAGTAGTTTAAGACTCTTTATCCAAAAGTTGCGCTAATGGATTTGCAACAGCCATCTACAAAACAACATTTAAATCCTAGCAGTACATGTTTCATTTCAATATAAAAACACTAATTGATTATGGCATTTTAAATCTATTAGTGCCATCCCCCTACTTTACGTAAATTTCATAGTGGGAAGTGGATCCCATGAAATTTACTCCAGCCTCACACTAATGACGATATTGGCCTTTGTAAACTCATTAGGTAGACCTCCAAGGTCAATCACATCATATGACTCCTAGTTTGGTCCTGCACCGTTTCTTATCCTCACACTAATGACGATATTGGATTAAGACGTGTTCTAGGTGTATACTTGTCAATGTGCACTAATGAGCTTCTTATGTACACCCTCACACTAATGACGATATTGGGCGACTACGTTAACTCATCACGCTACATCTAATGTTTTATCGGAGCTACCTAAGTTCTGAGCACTTATACCCTCATATTAATGACGATATTGGATATAAGTAGTAAGAACTCATTCATCTTCGTATTGACAAGACGAGCCATCCAATAATGCTCTAACATTATTAATACTATTACTTAATTAAAGTAATCACCTAATCACGAGAGATTTATGACAATCAAGTCATTAACTTAATTAGGTCAGTGTTTTAATTTAAAACATGCAATACATATCATAATTAAATTAAAATTACTATGGCATAGATTTAAAAATATGCGTTGTGTGGTTAAGCCTTTGCTATTGATACCATTCTGTTAGGGCAGTTGTGGAACCCCTAGAGTCGGATCAGTGCCTCGCGCATCGGAAGTGGGTCTAACCCGTGAATACCAAGCATGGGTGTATTTTTAAATTAATAAAATATAATATTTTATTATTCAAGTGTTTATGGAAAACCAGAAATAAATCTGGAATCGAAAAAATTACACTCGAGATAAAAAAAAACCGAAAAATACAACTTCCCGGAGCAAGGCATGCTGCTTGCGCAGCATGCCTGGTAGCATGTCTGGAAGCATGCTACGAACGCTGCCTGGCAGCATGTGTTGCATGCTGAGCCAACAGCATGTCTGGCGCTGCAGCGCCATGCTCTCGGCCAATTTGGCCGAGAGCAGCAACAGCTATATTTTTATTTTTATTTTTAATTTTCTAAAAACAAAAAACTCAAAACACTTTAAAATTCACCCAAAACAATATTAATTTCAAAACCAACCACAACATTTATTATAAAATAAACATATATAAATTCTAAATATATATATATATATATATTCATTTTATGTGAATCAAATTACACCCCAAAATAAAATCCCAATAAGAAATGTCTCATGAACAATATAGGTCACCCAAAGTGGTCAAGTGATTCTAGAATGGTAGTCATAGCTCTAAACTTTAATCTAGAGTTCCAAACTCTTATTAATTGTTCCATGTCCAACATGAACATATTTGACCTAATACATAAGCATGTTGTGTTTATACTTCTAAAGTATCCTAACACAATTGATTAGCCTTATTTCAACATTAAGCTATGTGATCATACATCTAATACGCAAATGAACATAGCTTAGGAGAAGATCAAGCATTACCTAGTAAGCTTGATGTAAGATCCAATCTACCTCTCCTTTATTGAAATGGTTGGAGAACCTCCAAGGTGTGCAATCTTAACTCCAAGATCCAATCTTGTTTCCAATGCGACCAAGCTTCACTTCAAGATCCAATCTTGATTTCTCCTACGTGAAATGTTATAGAGACCTCACAAGCTTCTCTAAACACTTCTCTAACTTAGGCTAATCTCTCAAGAATTACTTGTGTATAGATTACTCAAGCTTTTGCTTATGCTTATACTTATACTTATTCTTTTCCTTGTAATTAAAACCTTCCTAAAGCTTGCTATTTATAGCAAAACTTAGGCAATTTTTAATTAATAAAAGTTGTAATCAACTTTTATGTGGGCTTAAACTAATTTATCCAAATATGTATAATTAGGTGTGACTAATCTCCATTGTCTCTCACTTTGATTTAATCTAATTAAATCAAGCCAAGGATTAGGAAATGGATTAGTTCAATGTTTGCCACTTTGATTTAATCCAATTAAATCAAGCCAAACCCACCTATTATTACATACTTACAATTACCATAATATCCTTAAATAGTAGAGATAATTATTATTTTACAATTAAGCCCTTGTGTAATTATTAAATTAATCCAATTAGGTCAAAGTAAATAATCAATGTTATCCAATAACACTTGATTATCATAGTTGATAATTATATTATTGAATATTATCTTTTACCAAAATTAATCGGCTACCTAAGTGCTCAACGAGTACACTTCATATTGGGACTCTCTAAGTTCAGATACGTTCGTCATATAAGCCTAGCTAATATGTACACAATTCGACCACCTCCGAATTCACGAAAAACACGAACGCCTTTTCTGAACTATACAAGTCGAGGTCATCACATATGTTTGACAATCCCTCTGTCGTAGGCTATCCAAGTTGTCCTTAGGAAACATAGAATATACCGTCAAGTTTTTGAGATGCACATCTCATATACACGATTCTTCATAACTGATGCGATCCACCCTAGGTGATCATCTTTGGCCAAAGTCTTAAGAATCGTGACTTACTCATATGGATACCTAAAACACTTATGGTACACATACGGGCCGACGGATCCTATCTTGCTCCGTACTTGATTACTGAGTGCATCGGTCCACACCCAACGAACATCTAGAGGCCAGACCATGAAAGGTTTTTGAAATACATGGCATGAAAGTGTGTAGGATCTCACATAAAATCAATGCTATCATATAGTCAAAGGATCACATATACTACTCGACTCGAGGAGATTCCTATTGACGGTGGTGTGTACTTCCAACTATTAGGAATCATTTATGAGTCATTCAGTATTCGCTCCAACCAATACTCACATGTCAATACGAGCTTCCAAAGCTCATGTTACATCAGGTTATACCATTGGAACTCCAATTCCAATATACGACATGTGCTAGTCTTCTAGGTTATAGGAATTCGACCGTATTCCAAAACCAACGACTAGGAATGTATACAAATACTGTAAGAATAGTTTATAATAGTAATACTTAACCCAATGTCGGACCACCAAGTGTCCCGTTTTACTATATGACTATTCTAAGGTTGATGCCATTCTCAGCATATTTATACATCAATCTAATATGCGTAATGACAATACCATTAATATGGTTTGAAATGAAAATGTAGTTATTTTATTAATAAATAATAAAATATAATGTATTATATATTATCCGGATTGGCACTCTAAGCACCAACTCCAACAAACTCCCACTTGCTTAGTGCCAATTTGGATGGTACCGCAGTCCCATCTCCACCATATATTTATCCAATAAATTAGGAGGTTAGGCCTTAGTAAGCGGATCTGCTATGTTGTCAAGTCCTTGAACCTTTAAGACCACTATGTCTTTCTGTTCAATAATATATCTAATCACGTGATATTTCATATCCACGTGTTTACACTTGGAATGCACCTTCGGCTCCTTAGCCTGTGCGATGGCTCCATTATTGTCACATTACAATAGGATCGAATCCTAGACACAATGCCAAGTTTTGTGATAATATTTCTAATCTATACAACTTCTTTAACAGCTTCTAAAACCGCTATAAATTCTGCCATTAGTGGTGGAATCGGCTGTTGAGTCTTACTATGAACATCGCTAACTAACTGCACCAAATTAAGGGCAAATATATCCGGATGTAGACTATCTATCGTCTGGATTTCCCTGGAAATCAGAGTCTTGTATAACCCTTAACCTGTAGCTCATCTCCTCCATATATCATAAACTTATCCTTAGTACCCTTGGAAATATTTGAGGATATGTTTCATGGATGTCCAATGATCATTACCTGGATCAGATTGATATCGCCCAGTCAAAATGACGCTGAAACTGATGTCAGGTCTCGTACATAACATATATAATGCTTCCTAGAAGCATTTAGCAAGTTAGAAGTCCTAACTTTCTCCGTCATTTCTTTTGAAAGATGTATGTCGTATCAGAAAGGTACTTTTACTGCCTAGCAGACCTTTCTAACAATTTATCTATGTACATCAATTGCGACAACTCTATAAGCTTCCTATAATTGAGGATATTTTGGTAATGTAACATCCCCAATCCGGGGAATGCTACCGGCAGGGGATAGACCGTACTAACCCCATAAGCCTCTGATTCTCCAACTATAAACAATCATTAATACTCTATTCTCTAATTATATAAAACATGTATGGGACCGAGGCCCAAGCTTGAAAACTTTACACATCTGACTCAACATCAATAACTGTAATCATAATGACACATGCTTTTTACATTGAACATCATATAACCAAAAACTAATACATGACTTTATTTGACTTATACTGGACTCTCACTTTTCTAACTTGGACTGGTGAACTCCAAACCCTAGTGACTGCAACAGTATCCATCCTCCCGAGCTCGTCCTCTGAGAATACCTGCAAGCACATAAAACTAGGAGTGGGAGGTTAGATCAATGTACGATCAAAGTGAGTGGACGCAAAACTGAAAAACTAATATAAAAGCATTTGGTTGTAAAACATAAGTTCCAGAAATAACTTTATAGGAAAACTCTTTTCTGAAAACTTCGTCTGAAATCTCTCTTATAAATCTTGTCTTTCTAAAATCTTCTTTCTGAAAATTGTTTCTAAAATCTGGTTTCTGAAAATTGTTCTTTGTAATTCTGGTATCTGAAAACTAATAGTATCTGTAAAAACTTGACTATGAGGGCGTTACGTATCACCGTCCCCCCATACACCTATTTGGAGCTAGGAATGCAAAACCATGACTTTGGGGTGTTACGTATCACCGTCCCCCAAAGTATGTCACTCATGTCCTTGAAACTGGTGGTATTGGGGCGTTACGTATCGCCGTCCTTCATGCCACAAACTAGAAATGGGGGTGCGGATCTATAGTACCCCCTAAGCTTTGAAACTAGGGTCTAGGGGCATTACGTATCGTCGTCCCCCTAACCCTGAACTAGGATCTAATGGTGTTATGTATCACCGTCCCCTCAGTCCTCTACATGTTCACATGTTCTCTGTCCGTCAATTCCAAACTGTATCAAGTTGCATACTGGGGTGGGTTTTTCCCCCATGCCCCGATAAACATAAAACTTATGTTTTAAATCTCAAAGTTGTATAAAGCATTTCAGTTAGTATAAAATTGAAAAAAAGTATGGCTAACGCCCTATGTGCTGAAAAAGTAAATCTTGTTTCATAAATAATAAATCAATAAGAAAATCAACTCGAAATGAGAAGTGTCCACTCACAGTTTTGGAATCTGCCTGGCACTGGATCCCTTGTCGAAGGAAATTGTGGTTCCTGTGGATAATCTATGATTGGAAACTTGATTAGTATGTAATTTGTAAAAGTGAATATCGTAACTTAGCTAAGCTAAATGATGTATCAACTTATCTTGTCTATAAGGTTTATCGTGCTTATATCTCGATGTGGGAATGCATACGAACTGATATGAGACCCATAAGGCGGCCTCAAGCATGCTAGAATGGAACAGGGATGGCTTAAAATTGATTCGGCCATATTTTAAACTCGCATCGCGATGCAGGTCAGGGTGTGTCGCGACGCGAAGCAATTCCTAGGATTCTGTTTTTATTCTTCAACTTCAATTCACCCAAATGCACAACCCTAACATTCTCATACAAAAAACCAATGCTCAATACATCATATTGTCCTCAATTCTTCATAAACTAAATCATCATCTCAATAACAATCAACTTCAAATCTATCTCATATACTCCATATGTTTAAACCCATTTTAACACTTTAATCTCATATTTCTAACTAACTCAAACTTAGGGGTTTCAATCAATTCCCACACATGTTATGCTACTAAAATCAATTTCTAATATGCTTCTATGATCCATCTAGTATTTTATCATCAAAAATCAACAATCCAAAATTTTATGTCAGAGGCCCTTACCTCATTTCCTTGTTGTTTTCTTCCTCTTTTAAGGTTTTATGGATGCCAAACCTCTTGCTTCACCCTTCTTCTCTCTTTCTTCTATTTCTTTTTCCTTCTTCTTCTTCTTTCTTTCTTCTCCTTCTTCTTTTCTTTCTTCTTCTTATTCTTCACGTTTCACTCTTCTTTCTTTTGTTCCAAATTCTTGAAACATTGAATAGTAGTCCTCTTTATATAGTGGGACTCAATTGATATTAAGAATAATTTAGAAAAGTGTAGAATAATGGAGAAAGTTTGAGATTTTTCCATTTGGGTCCAAAATCATTATTCATCCGAATTTTTGACTTACGATTTTCACCTATTTCTAGTACGAATTTGGAAAAATGTTCAACGTAAAAGTTTTAGATCTCGATCTCAGCTTTCTGACCATATAAAATTCATAAAAATTGAATTTTTTACGGGAAAGGTACGGCCCAAATATATGGGCTATCCGGAGTGGTACATTATATACTCATATCGGAATTCCGGGGAATTAACCGATCATCCCTCAAAGCCGTTCCAAGGGTGTATATATGCTCAGAAGAAATTATTTTATACAACGCTCGTTCCATGATGTAATAGTACTACAGTCAAGAAGTCAACAGTAGTAGAGACCTCCGATCGTTACAGGTAATTTCAAATATGTAATTATAGGTGTTTTTGGCTTGATTTAATACAATTAAATTAATGTTGAAGACATGTAACTAATCCATTAATTAAGCTTTGTCTTGATTTAATTGGATTAAATCCAAGTAGTAGACAAGGGTGATTAGTCACACCTAATTATACATATTTGGACAAATTAGATTAAGCTCATATAAAAGTTGATTAGAACTTTTATTAATTAAAAATTGCCTAAATTTTGCTATAAATACCAAGCTTGAGGAAAGTTTTAATTAAGCTTGAGAAAACTAAATACAAGCAATTCTTGGAAAAATTAGCCTAAGTTAGAAAGTGTTTAGAGAAGCTTTGTGAGGTCTCTACAACATTTCATTTTGGAGAAATCAAGATTGGATCTTAGAGTGAAGCTTGCTAGCATTGGAAACAAGACTGGATCTTGGAGTCAAGCTTGCAAACCTTGGATGTTCTCCTAAGCTATGTTCTTCATTAGTGCGTTTTCATTAGTGAGACATATAGTGATGAATTATGTATTGGATGTTCTCCTTGCTAAAAGTTGAAATAAGGCTAATGAATTGTGTTAGGATGTTTTGGAAGTATAAACACAATATGCTTGTAATTAGGTCAAATATGTTCATGTTGGACATGAAATAATTAATAAGAGTTTGACACTCTAGATTAAATCTTAGAGCTATGGCTACCATTCTAGAATCATTTGACCACCTTTGGGTGAACTAGAATTGTTAATGAGACATTTCATAGTGGGATTCTAAATTGGTTTATGTTTTGATTCAAATAAATACATATATGTATTTAGAATACATGTATGTTAGTTGTATAACATGTGTTGTGGTTGGTTTTGATGTTAAAATTGGTTTTAAGGTGTATTGAAATGATAGGAGAAAATTGGAAGTGTTTAGGATTGATTTGAAGGTTGAAATTGCTCACTGCCTAGGGGAGCGTCGCGACACTAGCCTTCTAGCGTCGCGACACTGAGCATCAGACCTAGGAGCATCGCGACTCCAACTCTTATGCGCCATGATGCTGAGACATTTAGCTCGCGTAGTTGCCCTCGCACTTTGGAGTGTCTCGACTCCAAAAACTCAGCGTCGCAACTTTGAGTGCTAATGAACACTAAAACTTCATTTTCTCCGTTCTAGAGTTTTCGAACTCCGATTTGGTCCCCGTTTTTTCCTATGGACTCAAATTAGAATGTAGTTTTTAATAAAATATTTTAAAATATACCCATCTCTGATATATTTGGGTTAGACCTACTTCCGCTGCGCAGGGCATCGATCCGACCCTAGGGGTTCCACAACTGTCCCACACTCATGGCCTCCTATTTAAACATAAGCTCATCCAAAACCTAAAGAGAAGACTCATAACATACTTTTGAAGCCTCAAGGCATTAGAATACCACATAGAGTAAGGCTAGAATGGGTGACTCATACAGTAGTGGAGATTGAAGCCGAAGATTACAAAGGAGAAATCTTGCTTCCCTTCATTCTCTAGCTTATTCTTTATACGTTCTTGTTTTGTAATAATGATTAGCTTGTGTTTATTGAACATTATGAGTAGCTAAATCATTAGTTTAGGGTTATCATGGATGTTAAACATAATATTTAATTAAGTTGCATCTTTTTGTTCTTTTGGGATTGCTATTAAATAATTTATTATTCTCTATGTTTGAATGTATGTTTTATTGTCTGGCCAACAATAGAATAGTCGTGGTAAATCCTTAGGAACTCGGCAGAGAAATTTAGGTTTGTCGTAGGAATAATAGCGTACGATCTAATTCTTTGATTAGATTTCTGTACATGATAGACATATACATGAAGGGTCTGCGTAGTCAATATTAGAACTTGATCTTAATGAGTTTGGTTTAACTTAGTAAATATAGACATATAATTAATTCGTTTAATATAAATATTTCTATCTCACCATATAAATGGGCTTGTAGAGAGTTTCGAATTCTAGGTTAATAATCAATAAAAATAACCCAAATGAATGAAGAGTACATGAACCCATTTTTTGCGTGCTTAGGTGAAGTTACAACCCTAGGTTCTTATATCATATAAGATCTTCTTCCAAAAATTATTTATTTATTCCTTAGTTACTTTTTAGTTAATTTAATTAGTTTAATCTTTCTCTTAACCATTTTTATGTTGATTTTAGTATTAATAGGAAAAATAATAAGTACATGTGGGTACGATATTTGACTTTTAGTCACTATATTACTGGAGTGATATGTGCGCTTACGTGCAGTAGTAAAATCGCGATCACAAGGATTATAAGATGTGCTTCAATTAGGATTCTTAAAAACTAACATTATAGCCCATATAGTTTCGATTCTTAAAATCACTCTCCACCTTCTAAAATAACCCTATCAACATTTGTGGTTGACTTATAACAACTCCAAAAAACTCATATAATTTCACTTTTTAAAGTTTATTTGATTATTTATATAGCAAATTGAGAAGTGAAAAGAAAATTCTCTTCTCAAAGACTATTCAAATAAAAATATTTTATTATTTTATTATTTTAACCAATGGATGGCTTTAGTTAAATGATATTAATAGATAAATAATTATAAGTAATGACGATAATGTGATATTAATATTAATATAAGAAATATAATATAAAAGAAATTTATAATATTTTAATCAAATCAAGTGGGGTCTACTTTAGTTATATTGTAATAATATATAAATAGTTATTAATAACTCTAACCACCACCATATAAATAAAATAAAGAAAGACAAAATATTATATAATAATTGAAATTCCCGAAAGGTATATATGACCTAAATTATTTAAAAGGGCAATGAAATGGAAATTAAAATTCTAAGGTTTTAAACAACCTAATACACTCAAATTCAAATCATTAAACACTTCAATCCCCAAACACCATCCACAATCACAACAATCTCAATGTATGATATTCAAATTAGCATTTAACCTAAGTATCTCAATGTATGCAAATATAACAATTGCAGAGTAAATAGATAAAGGTTAGAGAAATTGTATACAAAGTAATTTTTACGTGGTTCGGCAAACCCGCCTACATCATGTTGCGAGATTATCGTACGGAAAGTATACGGTGTAAAGTTATAGTAAATTATGAATAAAGAGTGTCGAACCCACAGAGATTGAAATCAAATTCACACTAAGTACTATAATTAATAAACTTAACTTTATTTAGAAATCAATTTAAAATAAACTAAATTAAAATTATAAACAAAAGAATCGAAAAGTCAAAACGTTGTATTTAAGAAAGACCAAGATGAGATAAATTCTAGAGTCTGATTTTACCTATATATCCCCTATGTATATATTATGCCGATCAATTATTACTCAATTCTTAATTTATAAGCCAAGAATCCTAAATTATTCTACTCTCTCTCCTGAGTAACGAGTGAAAATATTATTAATTTTCGATTTCAATATCCCTATAAAAATTTAGTAATTAACAATTTATTGCGCTATATGATTCTTTGTTAACGACTTCAAATGAATTATAGGCCTCCCAAACTCTATAAAATTCATATGTTATATTTTCTAGATCCTATTCAAAATCCCCTCTCCCGAGTGATAGATTCTAAATATGAAATCATCTAATTTGTGGCCAGCAAACCAGAAACATTAAACACAAAAAAATATAAATAAACTGATTTAAAACTTCATAATAATTAATTAGCAATCAAACATATAGGTTCAAGCATAGGCTTCATCATCCTACAGAATAAGAAAATTAGTTCATGACTAAAGAAAATACCAATGAAAATGGAGTCAAGAATATATTGAACATCATATGAGTTTGAAGAAAGAAACTAGAAAATAAAACCTGAATTGAATCCCTTCATCTTCAGATGTCACCACCTTCGTCTCTTCTTCTTGTTCTTCAATCATCTCATTGGATCTCTCTAAATTATGTGTTTAAAACTCTCTAATTGTATCACTTTCTCCCCTTAGTTTTTTGGACACATTATGTATTTATATGAAGTCTTGGAGACCTTATACATGTAGAAAATGGATTTCATAGTCTGAAAATCGTCTGGGGCATCACGACGCCTTCTGGCGTTGCGACGCCAGCTTCTTTGGACAAACTTATATTTTCTTCATGCCTAGTGGCGTCGCGACCCTAGTTTCTTTACCAGGATGTGTTGTTTTTGCGTATTTTCCTACCTAGCTTGCTTCTTTTGCATTATTAAGCTTCTAAAAAACGTCATTTTGTCCCAAGATCCATGCATTAATACTTCCTATCAATAAAACATAAAATAAACTGCAAAACACGTAAAATGGCATGAAACTTAACAAAATAAGATGAGTTATAGTCTCATGAGAACTTACAGCGACGACACCCACAAACGTCATTCACATGCACATACAATCATGTAAAAATAATAAAACACATAAAACAGTCCCGATAGTTACACATAATATTATCTTCAAAGAATGCCTACCAATAAAATTGGAGAACCTTCAAAGTACTCAATACAACTTAAATGCAAGTTCTTGAAAAAATTATCTAAGCCAAACTCACGGTGTGTGTGTGTGTATGTGTGTGTGTGTAAGGGTTCAGTCACAGCTCGATTCCTAAGTAAGCCAACTCAGTGATTTCATCTTAAAAATTAGGATCTGATGGGTTTAACCAACCTAAATATCTCAAAATTGCTATGTATTTTCCTATTAAGTTTGATATGGTATGACTTCTCTTTTTCATAATCTTTTGACTCACCTACCCTTGAAGGTTGCATTTCTCCTCATGGTGGTCCTAACACTCGCCCATGGGTAGTTTCACGTTTATCAGTTATAGGTAGTTTATCTATTTTTTCCTCAAAGTATTTTTTTTTTTTCCTTTTCATTTTTTTCAAAATTTCTCTTTCTTTTTCTTCATGAGCCATGCCATATAACATAAATAATTGCAAACAGAGACAGATATCTAAGCAAACGGTTAATTCATTTTCAAACAATTTCTTCAACTAGTCACTTTGTCAACTACCTAGATTTTTACTGCTAGAACCTACTTTAAATTGCTTACAAGTCTAACCTAGATAACCTACTCAAGGCATCGGATAAAAATCAATTGGGCACTTATCATTTCTAAGATTTCATTCTAAAGTAAACAAAACTCATCATTTGGATATATGTTTTACTACTGATGTATAACAAAAAATTATTTTTTCTAAAAATAGTAGGAACTAACACCAACATGCACACACCCCCAAACTTAAAACTTGCAGTGTCCTCAATGTAAGATAAACATAAACAAACAAGAATGGGGGACAACAATATCTTACATGAAGTTGATCAGGCTCCTGCTAGTCAAAATTTGGTTGTGCAGGCTGTGTGGGTTGTGCTAGTACCTACATAAATAAATAAGCAAACTATTTAACACACACAAAAAAAAAAACAGAAATTGAAAAACTAAAAATTAAATGCTTGGGTTATCTCCTAGCTAACGCTAAGTTTAACATATTTAGCCAGACATAACCTCCCAAGTGGTCATGGTGGCTTCAATGTAGCAGATCGAGTAATCTCATGTGCTTTCTTCTTTTTTATCCACCATTGATCATGATATGAAAATAGTACTTGGCTGCCTGCGGTAGAGCAACTATGGAAGGTCCGCTAGGATTTTTTAATGGTTCATTTATTAGCTCCACCCTTGGGTCAGGAATTGTAATTTTCCACCAGTTTGAAATTCTGGATTGCATTGCGGAAAAAATTGGATCAACCTATTTTTTAGCTTTCCAGTGATCACCTTCAGGAGAGCATTGACTCTTGAATTCCTCTTTTTGAGGCGCCTTGGGATCAGTTTCAGTTTTGGCTGCAGTGGATCTTCTTTGCATGGATTCACTTTGTTTGTTGGCCTCTTGACTGCTGATTCACCCTACGTGTTGCCTTGAATACATTAAGACGCACCTAACACATGGTCATTGTCCATTGCAACTCAATTCTCTACAATGTCTATCCTACGACATTCTTCATCACCTTGAGGACTCGGTATGGTTTTGAAAACACAAAAGGTGAAATTTGTTCTGCACCAGTATTGTCAGTTTACCTTTTTGTACATCAATGATCACTATGTCTTTTTCCAAGAAAGGTTTCTCAATGATGATTAGGACGTCATGTTCCTCCTCCATATCATGAACAATTAAGTCAGCAGGAAAGTAGAACTTATCAACCTTAACCAACACGTTCTCCACTATTTCTCGTGAGGAGGTGAGAGATCTATATGCTAGTTGCAATATGATGGTGGTTTGTTTCGCCTCACCTAAGCCCAACTGTTTGTAGATAGATAAGGGCATGAGATTGATACTCGCACCCAAATCACATAACACCTTACCAAATTCTCAATTTCCAATAGTGCACGGTATTGTAAAGCTGCTAGGATCCTTCCGCTTTGGAGTGAGCTTATTCTGTATGATGGTACTACACTCCTCTATGAGTGCTAATATTTCAAAATCAACGAGCTTCCTCTTCTTAGACATCATCTCCTTCATAAACTTCACATATTTAGGCATTTATTCTAACGCGTCTGCGAAGAGGATGTTGATATGGATCTTTTTAAAGATATCAAGAAACTTGGAAAAATGATCATCCAACTTCTTCCTTTGAAAGTACTGAGGATATGGAAAATATGTCTTCGGAATGAGGGTGGCTTATACAGAGGAGCTGCTGCATTGTTCTATTCTTTTGTTATTATTTCCTCCTAAAATGACCATTTTTTGTCTTAAATACCTTGGTCCTTAGGGTAATCTCTAATCCCCTTCTGGAGGTAATGGCCTGACACTACTCATTACCGGCATTGCTAGGAAACGTCTCTTGCTGTTGATTTGTAATAGAAGAGGCGAGTTGCTCAATCTATACTTCTAAAGATTTCATCATTGACCTCATATTTCCGATGTGGGCTTCAATATTGTTTAGTCATGACACATTCTTCACAAACCTCTCTAAGATTTTAGCAACAAACGTGCTCATAATGTCTTCTAAGGATGGTTTCTGCTCAGCCCTTTGATTATTGAAGTCATTGAGAGGTTGCAAGGCATTCTCTGTGTTCGCATATGAAAATTTTGGATGATAATAGTTAGGCATAGGATTACCTCTATAGTTGTTGAAGTTCTGATTGTTCACATACTTGGCTTGTTCAAAACTTATTCCTCCTTCTGGGTACATCAGACTAGCCGCAGCAACAACTTCAATAGATGATTGGGCCCTTTGATTGGTCAATGTTGCTATATGAGTCGAGAGGGATGAAACTTGAGCTATAAAGCAACAATATGATCCACCTCATGTATACTTGCCACATTTGTCACGGTATAGCATTCGCTTGGCCATTGAAAATTATTAATGGTCATTTCTTCCAATAGAGCGTAAGCATCCTCAGCAGTCTTCTTGAAGAGAGTTTTCCCAGTAACGCATCAAACATAGTTATGTTCGGACCATTCAACCAATTATAAAATAGTTGAATCTGGACCCAGTCTTTATAATTCTGTTGTGGGTACCTTATGAGTAGATCTTTAAAGCACTCTCATGCGTCATATAGATTCTCAGTCACTAAATACCTAAATATACTAATATTTATTCTCAATTGGGCTGATTTAGCGGGTATAAAGAACTTCTCAAGAAATCGTGTGGCCATATCCTCTCATGTCATGATGCTCCCTATTGGTATAGATTGTAGCCAACCCTTCATTTTGTCCTTTAAAGAGAATGGGAATAAACATAGTCTGATGGTCTCGGTAGTCATGTCATTCATCTTAATGGTATCCACCACCTCCAAGAACATCTTTAAGTGAATGTTAGGGTCCTCTACAGCTGAACCCTCAAACCCGTTCTGATACATCATGTTAATGAGTGCAGGTTTCAACTCGCAATCACTGGCATTGATCGGTTGGTGCGTAATCCCAAAATAATTATCATCAATGACCGGCTTAAAGTGATCTCGAATTGCCACCTGGCGTGGGTTATTTTCTCTTTTTTCAATCGCCATTGCTTCTTTTTCAATCCTCATTTATTTCCTAAATCTCCTTGTTGTTCTCTCAATTTCATGATCAAATAAGAGCGAATCGAGAGTTGTAAATCTTTGCATTCACTGTGAAGCCTAAAAGGAAAGAAATAATAAAATAAATTAAAATTAAAAAATATCTAAATTAAATTTTAGGTTACTTTCTAATAATATTAATGTTGAACAATCCCTGGTAGCGGCGCCAAAAACGTGTTACGAGATTATCGTACCACAAGTATACGGTGTCAAAAAGTAGTAAAACATGAATAAATAGTGTCGAACCCACAAGGATTGAAATCAAATTCACAATAAGTACTATAATTATTAAATTTAACTTTATTTAGAAATCAATTTAAACTAAACTAAATTAAAATTATAAACTAAAGAATCGAAAAGTCAAAACGTTTTAATTAAGAAAAACCAAGATGAGATAAATTCTAGAGTCTGATTTCACCTAGTTATCCCCTATGTATTTGTTATGCCAATCAATTATTACTCAATTTCTTAGTTTATAAGCAAAAAAATCCTAAATTATTCTACTTCATCTCCTGAGTACCGAGTGAAAATATTATTAATTACCGATTTCGATATCACTAAAAAAATTTAGTAATTAACGATTCATTACGCTCTGTGATTCTTTGTTAATGACTTCAAATGAATTATAGGCCTCTCAAACTCTATAAAATTCATATGTTATATTTTCTAGAGTATATTCAAAATCTCGTCTCCCGAGTGATAGATTCTAAATATGAAATCATCTAATTTGTGGCCAGCAAATCAAAAACATTAAACACATGAAAATATAAATAAACTGATTTAAAACTTTATAATAATTAATTAGAAATTAAACACATAGGTTTAAGAAGAGGCTACATCATCCTCTAGAATAAGAAAACTAGTTCATGACTAAATAAAATAACAACGAAAATGGAGTCAAGAACATATTGAACATCATAAGAGTTTGAAGAAAGAAACTAAAGATAAAACCCAAATCAAATCCTTTCTTCTTCAGGCGTCACCACTTTCGTCTCCTCTTCATTATCTTCAATCCACTCATTGGATCTCTCTAAATTATGTGTTTAGAGCTCTCTAATTGTATCTCCTTCTCCCCCCTAGGGTTTTGGACGCATTATATATTTATAGAAAGTCTTGTAGTCATTTTCATGTAGAAATCAGATTTTCTAGTCTGAAAATCATCCGGGGCATCGCGACGCCAGCTTCTTTAGATAAATATATGTTTCTTCATGCTCGGTTGCGTCGCGACACCAGCTCATCTGCCATAATGTGTTGTTTTTGCGTATTTTCCTTCCCTGCTTGCTTCATTTGCATCCTTAAGCTCCTCTTGCCTAAGATCTATACTCTAATGCTTCCTATCAATAAAAAAAATAAACAAACTACAAAACACGTAAAATGGCATGAAACTCAACAAAATAATAAGCTAAAAATGTATGAATAAGTGGGTATAAATCACATTTATCACATCCACCGCTTGAAACCACCCACTTGAGGATTCACTAAAGCGGATGAACTTCAATAGTGTCAACCAAACCGTTTATACTATTCTTTCCGGGTTTGAAAAAGACATAATCTAATTTTCTGGTGTAGATCAAACATTTTGCAATCCAACTTCAATATGTAGATGAGCAAATGATACAAATTGAAGTTCCATATGAGCTTGATTATGATTTAAGCAAGAGCTCTTTGGTTGATCAAAATATGATATATGAATGATTTAAAAATATTTAATCAAGAGGAAAATGACTATAAGACATTCAATTTATAGTTGCCATTTGAAACTAGCCATTATGACTATTTCTACCAAGGTTCAGTCGACTTATATTGTGAGAAGCAGTCAACCTAAATATGATATGGTATTTATGACTATTGGAAGCATAACAATCAAATTTTGCAAAGTTTGGTCAACCCAACTTTACCCCTTCGGACAATCGAAGTCGACTTCGATTAACCGAACTGGGGAGTTCGGTTAATCGAACTTGTTGGAAAAAAAAGATTGATGAGTTTTTGCCAAGGATCGGTCAATTGATGGACTATTATAAGGTCGATTGGACTTCCTACAAGTTATAATAATTTACACTTTAGTCCCTATCCAAAAAGTGTATCAACTTATATTTTAAATAAAGATTGATTGACAAAGGTGGGAGACCGCCATATTAATTGTCTTACCTGACTTTCTTGTCATCTTGACTACTTTACGAATATTCGTGATAATCACATCCCTATTGTGTGGGCATATTTGTTTTATCACAATACAAGGCTAAACTTGTCTTTAAGAAAAATTTAAAAGTTTTCTTTGATCTAAATGTTTCAAAATCAAATTTAAGTTTAAAAAGTTTGAAATAATAAATCATTAAAATTCATATATAACTTTTAAATCCTGATGAAAACATGTAATTTTGTGAATTATGCACATGAAAGACCATACGAACTCTTAAGTGCTTATCATGCATAGTATTACTAAACAAACATTATAAATTTGTAAAGAAATATGCCCTTTCTTTTTATCCTTTAACTCATTTTTTATATTTGTATTTCATGATCATCTATTTTGGTACTTTTATAAAAAATAAATAATAAAAATAAAAATTCCCTTGATACATGATTTGTTATCATCAGATATAACATAAAACATGAGGCCTAAAAGATTAACAATAGAAGATAAATAAGTTATTATTCAATATTAAAGAGTGAGAAGTAAATTGAATAATTTTAATTAGTGTCTCTTTTGGAAATAAAATTGATGATGTGACTCTTCTTTTCAACAGTTAAATAATATTTGATAAGTATTTTAGAGTTACTCTTATCTTTCTCTTTCTCTTTCTCTTTCTCTTTTGTAGTCCATTTTCAACTTTTCACTTACAAAATATGAACACATAAGAACTCTATTGCAAATTTGCTTGCAATAATGCATATAAATATTTGTTTAGATGGATTACAAGTCATCAGTGGGTCATAATCGGGCCATTATTTCTAATTATGTTTGTCTAAACATTCATTGTGTTTTGATGTACATAGATAAAAGAGATTAATTTATTATTAATACCTCCATGTGTCCATTCTAACTGTTGCCATGAATGTCATTTTCTTGACCTATAAAAATCATCAACCAACAATCCTCCTCTGACTAGGCTTCCCAAATTGCTTTCCTATATATCTTTTTGAAATTCTTTTTGAACAGAGTGGGGAAAAAAAGCTAATCACATATAAGGTTTTTTTTTTTTTTTTTTGCCCTAATATTGTATTTACATCAATCTGAAACCTATTAGAATAGACTAGATAGATAATATATTCAAACTCATCTCCTCAATATAAGGTTTTAAAATGGAATGTGAATGCGGTTATGGATGAAGGGGTGGGGGTCAGCTCAGAATTCCCCGAAAGAATTTTCGTTGCCTTCTTTGTACATAAACCAATGATATATACAATTTTTTTAAAGAAAAATAATTATAAATATGACGATAATTATGGGTATAATGCAATGTTGTGTGTAAAATGTGAGGTTGGTCCAATGAGTAGGGACTAAAATGAAAAGGTGCATGTGTTTTCTGTTCTCATTCATTTTCTCATCTACTGGTCTATTTGCACTTATTTAATGCTCCCTTATTTGTGGACAGATCCTTAGACAACATCTTCATCTTGTTGATTTATTTTCCTTTTTTTTATTTATTTGATTTCATATCTGTCTGGGCTGGATGATATGGAATCCCTCTCTGTTTTGTAATATAATTACTAGGATTGGCCATACGTTTTTTTTGTTTTTGAATATGTGAGAATACTCATCGTCAAATCATCTGATCTGAACTAAAGCGGAGCAGAAAGAGTATATAAACTGTGAATATTGTAATTTAATTAATAAATTGCTCTCTTTACGTGAATCTTGGTTTCTTTCTCACGGTATAAATATTATTAAATATAAATTATGATCAATAGTTATTGTATAACAATTTATATGTAATTAGATCTTAATCATTTATTAATATTAATGTACGTATGACATAAAGTTATAAGAAATTTAACACAACTTAGTTAAGTATCAAAGCTAAATTCTATTGAATTTACTAATATTATTATTTGGGATATATTTGTAACATCCCCGATTTGGAGATGCTACCGGCAGGGAATAGGCCAACCTATTCCCCTGAGTCTATGTTGTTGGAGATCTCTAAGTCCCGAGGATCGAATACAAAGCAAGAAATACATGTGCGAATACAACGAGGAAGTTGCGGAATACTCACATCGATCGGTTGAGCGACGCGCGAGGCAACAAAAATTTGTTTTCTGCCTCCATGGACTGCTCGGCAGTGAGCTGCTGTGGCTCCTCCAAATTCGGCCATTGTTGCTCCTTGAACAAGCTCCAAGCTTCGTCAAACGATTCCAAGCTTATGGGTGGACTTCCCTATCACCTTCGCATGTCTCTCGGAGTGCTAGCTCTCAAAAAATTTGCCACAAATTTCCCACACTTTGCTTCCCATCTCACGGTTTTTGCCCAACAAAAACCGGTGAAGAAAATGGCCAAATGGCCGAGAGAGAAGAGAGGAAATTTTGCTCCAAAAACGTGAACAAAATGGGAGGAAAGAGAGAGATGAGTGTTGTGTGAGTTGTTGGCTATTTTGTGTATCTAATACACAAATCAATTTCCAAAATTAATTAATTGATTTTCTTTTTCCAAAAAGTCAAGCCATTAAAAGCTACAACAACTCCCATCAAGTCACATCACTCAATCAATCAAATCAAGTGACATGTTGTCACATCACTCAAAGTGACTAATGATTTGACGCTTGATGCGACTAGCGATTTGACGCATGATTTGACTTGCGTGCCGCACTCGAATTCGAAATGCGAATGCGCTCGCAAACAATCACGGGCTCGGGTTCGCTAATTCCAAATTAACGAATTTTTCGTTGCGACGTAATTAAATGATTATGCCTAGCAAAATCACTATTCACGTCGCTAACGAATTAATTCTAAATTAACTCGTTCGCCCGAATTAAAATCTAATTTTAATTCCGCGTCGAAATCCAATTTCGTTTAATATATCAAATATATTAATTTAACCGATTAATTCCAAATTAATCGCTCTCTCTCTTTGAATGATATTTTATCCCAGATAAAATATCTTCGCAATTAATCCCAGATTAATTTTCTCTCTCATCATTAATTAATCCCAGATTAATAAAAGTGCGAGTCATACGTCATCGGTGAATCTTCGGGAAGCGACCCATGAGATCCCCGGATATGTTGGCAGTAAATTCGGTCGTCGGACTATCCGAACAGGTAAGTACCTAGTACTACGTTTGTACCGATTTACAAGACAATATTGGCTTCTAGCAAAACGCCATGCCTACCCAATTCTCCATAAATATCCTTACAGGAATAAGGATCTATATTAGGCGTAGTATACGTAGTATTGCGTATTTCGATCCAGTATCGAATGATCACATGCAAGGTCTGGGGCTGGTACAGTGTCTGCCCCGTACGAAGCATATATCGGATTACGAGCAACTAGTCTCTTTATTATCGGATAATCATGACCAAGTCATATTATCCCGATGGTTGCAACCTTTTTAGAGAACCAGTTTTGTATCCCTACGCGATCATCATCTCCATATGACTGGAGTGACACTTCCGTCTTGACATCACATCCAACACACTACGATTCTCGATATACCCAGAAAAGGCGTACACAGAAACCGGTTAAAGCCCTGGACGACCAAAACCAAAGTATATTGATTGTCGCATGTAGCGGTGCAAGTCTCAGGTTAAGACCAAATACACCTACCCTGATTTCAGATTTCCATAGACACATAGTCATACTACCAATGGAATTCCGAGGGGGTCTATCCCGAGCGAAGCTGTTTCCCGTACCATCGGTAAAACACAACCTCCTATTACACTTGCATGAGTATCTTATACCCAAATATATGAGAACTATGTCGTTGTGCCCTCACAACGCGCACAAGTGTAATACTAGTCTTTTACGTATTTATCGATGTCCAATCTCGATAATACTCTGACTAGGGATATTTAATGATTTATCCTTCGTGGACTGATACTGTCTCATATCTTTCTCAATCCAGGAACAAATCATAGGGACCTCCTATCATTTATACATTTTGGTGATCTAATCACAAATGATAAAATTGCAATCTCCTTTGTCACATTGTTAATTTGTACAACAACACCATGATCTGTACAAATAGTGACGCTATGGGTCATAATTGTCCAACAATCTCCCACTTGGCCTATAGCCAGTCACTCGAGTGTCTTACACCCGAACTATGTACGATTGGCTCAAATTGCTGAGAAAAGGCTTTCGTCAGCGGATTTACATGACTATCGTCTGATGTGATTTATTCGATCATCACATCGCCACGATGTATGATCCGAACGAATCAGATGAATATCGAAGTATGTATCTGGATCGTTGATGAGACCGTTAATTCTTTAGCCTGCACTGCAGCCTAGCTCAGCTGCTAACAGAACTATATCTAATCTAATTAGATTTATTATCGACCCAAATGGCTTCTATTGATACTCAACTGCAGCAATAACTCACATTTGTTGTTTATTCGGTAACAGTATCTTGCTTGGAAGATTTCCAGCTCACTATTCTGTTATTCAAACTGTATAGTACCGTTTGCGACTTATAGTTGTTTAATCGGTTTAGGAAACTTGCAGTAGTGATCACAGTCACTTCAAGTTCTTCATCTCCATAGTTTAAGACAGCATCCTTAGATCTCTAAGATACTAAGTATGTTATTAACATCAATCCAGTGACTATCACTTGGATTGGCATGTTTGTGACTTCATATGCTCAAAACATATGAGACACCAGGTCGCGTACATTTTTCAATGTACGAGTTCTCGGAGAGTATTAATAACTTTAAATCTTTCCCAGAAGATCTTTATTCCTAGAATAAAGGTTGTTTCTCCCAAGAATTCCACGGAGAATTTTCTTATGAAAGCCAAGCTTTCACCGATAGTTTTATGGGAATATCATTTCCAAGAAATGATTTATCATCATTATTTTACATAGGACGGCCATTGTCAGTGCGCTCCCACTAACCCTCTTATATACACAAGAATCATTTCGTTTTGAATTAAATCATAAACCATTATGATTACATCAAAACGATAATTCCAAGAACTTATGCTTGCTTCAATCCAAACATGGATCGAATAACTTGCAAACCTTGTTTGCTAGTTTTGGTACGACAAAATCGACAGGATGTTGTAAACATCCTCCAAAAGGTTTCCTTTTCAGGAAAACGATTTTCCAGTAAAGCTGTCATATTTCATAAATGAAACACGCAGCTTTAGCAAGCATTATCCAAATGGATTTATCGTGGCAACAGTTAAAAGGTTGAATCGTAATCAACACAATGTTGATAACGATACATTTCTGCTAAAAGCCTAGCTTTATACGTTGGTATGTTGCCTTCCATGTATGTTTTCCTTGAAGACTTATATTGTACCATTAGGCACAATATCTTGCGGTACATCAACTAGTTTCCAAACTTGGTTGATATACATGGAATCCATTTCGGATATCATGGCACTTTGTCATAATAGAGAGTCGATACATTGTATCACTTCCTCATACGTAGTCAGTTGCTTTACCTCAAAAGATTAACATCTTTATGAGGTGAGATCAGAAACTCATACCCCAGGTTGTCTTCTGACTCTCTCCGACTTACGCGGTTCTTGTGTATTCGAAGATTATGGTATAGTTTCATCCTAGATGAACTATTTGTGTTCCATTAAGAAATCGGTGCCTGGAATAGTATTACTCCGATTTTCATCGAGTTTTACTATCCTCCCACTTACAACTGCATATAGGTATTCCTCTTAGGAAAACCGCATGGCGAGCAACAATTAAATTGTTCTCTAGTAAGTTGTATAAGTACTATATTTTGGTATCCCTAGGATAACCTACAATTGACACTTATCCAATTTGGGTTTTAGTTTGGTATCATCGAAACATATGCCTAGCATACCCAAATTTACAGGAATGAGAAACCCGGTTTCTTTCCTGTTCATATCTAATATGATATATGTCAAACAGATTTTTATGGAACCTTATTCTAAATAAGTTTTGCACTGTTAAATGCTTATCCGTTAAAGGAAATGGTAGCTCAGAGCGACTCATGATTAACCTTATCATGTCCAACAAAATTCGGTTACTCGGTTCAGACACATCGTCAAATTGACGTGTTCCGGAAGGAGTCCTCATTGAAAGAATACTATACTCTTTCAAGTATATGAGACTTATTGCTTAAGTATTTTCATCATGGTCTAACCGTGACGGTATAATACTTTAGCCGATCTGTTTGTCTATTTCGTGTCGAAACTTTAAAAGTTTTCGATTTGTGTTTCAAAAGAAACACATAACCATAACGCGATGCCACATCCGTAAAGGTCACAAAATATTCATATCCACCTCTAGCCTAGCTAGACATGGGCCCACTTGCTTCACTATGAACGAGGGCTAACAGATCGGTGGCATTTCCATTTTTACCAAGTAAAGGTGTTATAGGCACTTTGCCTAATAAACTAGATTCGTAGACTTTATTTGAGTAAAATCAAATCAGTCCAATTACCCACTCTTCGAAAGTGTGGATACACGATTCTTGTTTAGATTGTGTCCCAGACAACAATGCCACAATATGTTTCTCCTGATCAAATCAGTTTGAGCTGTTTGTTTGTCATGTTATATGTTTGAGATTTTATTTATATTCAAAATATAAATGCTGTTATTCACATCTAATGTGTATATCTCAATATCATCTTTATAAAATAAAACATTTTAGTGCTCTAGAATATAAAGGTAAATCCGCAGCGGATTAAACACTGATATAGAGATAATGTTTCTAATCAAACTAGTTACATTATAACAGTTTCCAAATTTAGGTACACACCCTAAGGGTAGTTCCTAAATTAGGTACCTACGATTAAAACAGCGATTTTCGTCTTGTTTCCAATCCGCAAATTAAATCTCAACGAAGTCAGTATCCTGCTCATAGCAGATTCTGCACATCAGTACATATTTATGTATCACTCTAAGTATCTAAAATCCAATTTTAATACTAGTAGTGAACATATTTATGACAAACATATTTGAAGTCAGAGCCTAGCTCGTCTTCAATTCCTTTATGTCTGCTTTGTCCAAACGGCAGTCACGCTTCCGCGATCCCGTTTGCCACATTTAGGCAGACATTTTAGGATATGTCATTTATCTTACCATAAGATTATAATGATTTTGCCTTTGCCATTTTCAACACTCCATAAGCTTTTGGACAAGCCTTGGCCTTCTAGAATATCGAAGTAAGGTGCGCCTTGCGCTACTTGCCTTATTGCAAACTTTGACTTTATCCGCTTGAGAATAGTCATTAACTCTCCAAGAGTTATGTATTGCAATTTAGTACTTCTAAGATCTAAAAGTAGATCTATAAAGATCATTCAATTTCATCATCATACTTTAAGGATCTAACCCTTAGTTCTGACAAAGAAATTAAGGAGTCTAATTAGCAAGCTTAATGGATTAAGCATTTAAGTTATCAAGTAACATCCCCCCTAAGCCAGGATGTTACCGGCAGGAGACAGGCTAAACTCATCTCCATAAACCTCTGATTCTGACGAAAATTCGGCATGACCTTTGCTAAAAGTCACGAAACCTGGATCAAAGTCCAGCACCATCATACAATCTATAGGGCCCAACTCATACTATAACACTAAAACAACCAACTAAAGACATAATACAACTGGGCTCCATGCCCGAAAATACGTATAAACAAAAACTTTTACAACATAAGCATCTGTGCTCAGCACGTCTCAACTTATACAATCTAAAACATAAACTATTACTCTTTATTTCCCCCAAGACCTGGTGACTGGTTGAGTGCAACACTGCTATCCGGCTCCTCAGCTCTGGTGTCTGTGGTTGACCGATCAGGTCACCAACCTGCAAAACTAACAAACTGTTGTGGTGTGAGTCATAATGACTCAGTAACTATGCTCATAACTTGAGCGTCAAATGCCCAAAACTTAATTTTGTTTCCGTATTAACCTGGTAACTTATAAGGCCATTTAAATATCTATAAAGTCTGAATTAGTTCTATGGTTCTTATTCATTAAATAAACATGATTACTTATTACCAAAACTTAACACTCATCACATGAAAAGTAAATCTCTATTTCCTTAATTACTAAGTTAAGAATAAACCATATTACTCTTATCCAATTTTACTTCCATATTACCTGCTACCAGTCTTTCTACTGTTCATAGGTATACTTAAATCATGATTCCTGTTTTTAGATTAACCTGAATTATCTATGTGGTCATACAATATTCACGAAATCTGAGTCACTATATAATTCTTATCCATCTACAAACATGTCACTTGTTACTGACCTCTTTATCTGACCCCACACATACATACTTTAAAATTATGTTTACTATATACTTCCTAGTCATTTTTAATATAACATTAAGTTTCTCTGTTCTTATTTACTATATCAAGGCTTCACGTTTTCGCTGCGCTACTCTGGTTACTCAATTCTTACCTGCTTACTCTTTGCTAGTTTTGTTCGGACATTTATTATAATTATCTTTCTTTTATCACATTGAAATATCATCAAATCGGATTTATGAGATATTCTTCCTATAAGATTTTATTACACAATCTTCAATCATGCATACATATGTAAATATAATTATATCATCATACTTTATTATTCATAACAGATTCTTCTTATATAAACACACAGCTCATGCAATCATCAATCATAAATACAGTTAAATGTAATCATGCCATCATTTTTCAGAAGTTACTTTTATACAACTCATATAGACATGTGCAAATAAACGTAATAATGCTATCATGTGTTACTATCAGCTATGTGCATCTCAAATAATTTTCTAGAATACATGATTTTTATGTATAACTATGAATTATACTCTACTTTATCATGTCATGCTTTTTATAAAATTCTTTTTTTTTTTTGAAAACTCGTTCTGAAAAACTATTTTCTAAAAACTATTTCCTGAAACTCTTTATAAAACCTCTCTCTCTGAAATACTATTTTCTAAAAATTGTTTCTAAAAACTGTTCATCTGAAAACTGTTTCTGAAAACTGAAGTCTCTATCTGAAATCTGTATTTCTGAAAACTGTTTTATGAAAATCTGATATTTCAAAACTCCTTTTCTGAAAAGCTGATATCTGAGTGTGCTGAAAAACTGACGCATGGGGGCGTTACGTATCGACGTCCCCCCATACGCCCTAGAGCCAGATATGCAAACCCATGACATTGGGGCGTTACGTATCGCCGTCCCCCAAAGCATGTCATACCTGCCCTGAAACTGGTGGTCTTGGGGCGTTACGTATCGCCATCCCCCAAGCCACAAACTGGAGCTGGGGGTGCGGATCTATGCTACCACCCAAGCTCAAAAACTGGGGTCTAGGGGCGTTACGTATCGCCATCCCCCTAGCCCAACTGGAGGATCTGAGGGCGTCCCCTCAGTCCTCAACATGTGCACATGTCTCTGAATCCGTCAATTCCATAGTATCCGTCAATTCCAACTGAATCTCAAGTTACATACTGGGGTGAGTTTTTACCTCATGCCCCGAAAAATAAAACCGTGTTTCTGAAATACATTTCTTTCGAAAACATTTGAAACTATTATTTGAAACACCTTGAATTTCAAAACAACCTTAACTTTAACTTAAATTTTGAAAATCATAACATGTGAATGTGCATATGCATTTCTTTATACTATTATACATGTACATGCATTCATTCATGCATATCTATTGAAATTCTTATACATCCATATGCTCAATGCATATACAAAACTTACCTTTATATGGTCATACTTATATATACTTACCTATACATATCAACTTGCTCAATCAGAAGAACTCCAGAAACACGTAAAGCTATAAACAACTGAACTAAAATTGAAATAATTTGCTTTACATTATCTTCACATGCTGGGGGGCAACATGTCTAATTATATATATACTACAAAATAAAACTGTATTTTTATCTTATGCTTAAGCTATAATTTTATCATGCGAGAGAAGTATCTAAAATGTCAAAAGAATCAAACTCCCAATATCAGTAACATGCCTCAAATAATATTGAGCCGCAGAGTAAAAGCAGTATCAATATCAAGTAGGCAACTGACTTTATTAATTTTCAAGCTTTATAATGTCACACCTAACCATCTCAAACTAGAAGACACAATCCTTATGCAATTCATTTTCTAGTAGACAAATGAAAAAGAAACCATATGTACTTATACCGGCACATGCTTGTCATCAATTCACCAATACCTATTTATACCATTGTAAACTACTAATGCCCAAACTACCACCACACATATTAATCTGTAAGCTATACACACACACGACCACAACACTTCTCATTATTATTGCAGTTTTAATTCCAAATTCTATTTTCACAAGGGGATACAAACAATTCATTACACACTTGAAGTCCCAATTTGACCACTTGATAAACTTGTTGATGGTTTTTTAGGCATTAACGGATTCACATTAAGAAATTTTTGTGTAAGCATTAATTACGTATTTGAGCCAGCACGACAAGACACAGGGAATTTCCGTTCTCTGGTTGACTTCATGGTCATCCGACCACATTATGGTCAGACCGACCACATTATGAAAGACCGACCACATTATGGAAGGACCGACCACTTTGGTACAGATGACTAAGCATTACAGAGGGCGGCAAAGACACTCTCAGCATAGAAGGATCGCCATGACCGACCTCATCAAAACCGACCAGACAGCAAGCCACGTTCAAGACAACAGCACCCTTCTTTGGATAAGATAAGAAAGATATCCTGCTCTCGCAAGGAAAATGAGTCAGAGTCCGAAGGAAATACGGAAGAAGAAGGCATTATCGGATCAGGAACCATGAAGGAGAGAAGACTAAGTGCAAATAGGATTTCTATAGGAATCGGATTCCTGTTTATTATAAATAGAAGGGTAGAGCATGTGTAAAAGGCATCTAAAAATCATCACAAGAGTGAAAGATTCGAATTGTAAAGTTCCAATCTGTAAGAGCGAAAGAGAGGCCTGAGAAGTGTATTGGAGTAATAAAGAGCACCACCCTGTTCTTTCCCGTGGACGTAGGTCGGATCCCAAAAATCCACCGAACCACGTTAAATCACCTTGTCTGATTGGCGTATTTTCTTTGTTTCCCGCTAAATTTGCTTTTGGTCCCCCATAACCAAACAAATTCACAGTTGAAGGAGGATTCCCTCGGAGGTGATATTCCCATATTACCCTGAGACCAAAATCCACCGTCAACAGTTGGCGCCGTCTGTGGGGAACTTCAAAAAGCAGTTCACGTGATAAGACGAATGGCGGAAGACGGAGATCACCAACCAGGAGGTCCGGCAATAGACTGGATGAGAAGAATGGAAGATAACATGAGAACTGTGATGGAACGACTAGAAAGAATGGGAGGAGCGGACAACGAGAAACCAGAAACCAGGGCCGACCAGAAGAGAAAAGAAAGGGAAAAAGGGAAAAGAATAGCAGATGTAAGCGAGGACGAGGAACCTAGAAGAAGAGGCCCTTATGGGGTAAGATCAGAAGTGGTAGGAAGAGAACCGCGATCAGAAGGCACATGGGAAGAAGAGGAGGAACAAACACCCGATCCCTCCTCCGACAGTTTTTACAACTCCAAAAGAGAAGATAGAAAGTACGACGAAGACATGCAGGAGACCTCCGAGCTCATGGAACGCCACACCCGGAACAACAGACGAACAGAAGGACACCGAAGGCGACACGGGGGGACAGCCCATGGAATAAAATCTTGGTTAAGAAAAGAAATGACCAGATGGGGAGAAGGCCTCAAGGTCGGCGCGGGAAACACCGGAGGCGAGGAAGAAAGGTCTCCCCTTGCAGAAGAGATAAAAACAGCACAGTTCCCAAAACGGTTTAACATGCCGACCATAGCGCCATACAAAGGCCATTCCGACCCAAAGTCCCACATTGAGAATTTTGTCCTCCTAATGGAAGTACAGGGGGTAACGGGCGACACCGTATGCAAAGTATTTCCCTTAACTTTGGGTGGACCTGCCCTCCTATGGTATAGAAGTCTGGCCCCGGGGAGCATCCAGAGCTTCTCCCAGCTAAAGAAATCGTTCATCCGACACTTCAAAGGAGCCTGCACCCCTAAAAAGACAATAGGAGAATTAAGGCTCATAAAACAGGGAGACGACGAAACACTAAGAAGCTTCATTGAAAGATACCACAACGCCGTACTCGAGGTCGGAGGATACGAATCCCAAGAGGCCCTGGAAAGTCTGAAAGGAGCCCTAAGGGTCGGGAAACTCTGGACCCACCTGAGAATCCATGAAACACCGGACTACGCTACCGCACTGGAGATAGCCAGGAAGTACGTCCTGCTAGAAAGCGAAGAAAAAGTATCCCGGAGGGGGACGACCACCCGAGAAAGGTTGATAAGGAGGGAAGACCACCGGCGTCCGGAGAGAGAATTCCGAAAGTTCAACCCAAGACCCAAGGAATTCAAGCCGATGGCACAGAAGGACCAAGGAAAGAGACCCACAACTCAGGTAAACCACGTGGTTCGAGAGGAGACATATATCCCTTTGAGCAAGCCACCGGGAGAAATCATCATGGAAATACGGGAGAAAGGTCTCTTAATAGAACCAGACCTCAGGAGGTTTCCCCCAGACAGAAAAAACAAAAGGTCCTACTGCCTACATCACAACCTAAAAGGGCACACAACCGATGAGTGCAAGGATCTACGGGAACAGATGGAGGACCTAGCCCGGAACGGGTATCTGAACAATTACATCGACCACGAAACCATGGCCGCCAGACAAAGGGCAAGGAATCGAGGGATAAACGTCATCGCAGGAGGGGCAACGCTGGCCGGAGACTCCAATCGGTCAAGAAAGAATTACAGCCGAGCACGGGGGACGGAGGTGCTAAAAACAGAAAAAATCCCAAACTCCCAAGGGAATCGGTCAACACCCATTATGTTCACCGATGAGGACGCTCAGGGGGTAAGTTTCCCCCACGATGACGCACTGATAATAAAAGCAACAATCGGCGGCACAGAAGTAGACCGAATCCTGGTGGATCCTGGGAGCGCGGTAGACATAATTTCCAAAGAGACATTGGAGGACCTGGGAGTAGAATGCACAGCCCTCACCAAAGACAGCACCCCCCTGTACGGATTCGGGGGTTCAACGGTCATCCCCCTGGGAAAGATTCAGTTAGCAGTAACGATCGGGACTGCCCCCAAAACACGAACAGTCATGATAAACTTCACCGCGGTAGACTGCATGGGCAGTTACCAAGTCATTGTCGGCCGACCCTTCATGATGAAAACCAAGGCCGCAATGTCGTGTCATTACTTGAAATTGAAGTTCCCCACACGGGAAGGGATCGGAATCGTGTGCGGGAGCCAGAAAAAAGCCCGCAGCTGCTTCGCCACTTTCTCACGAGAAACCCTCTGCGTGGAAAGAGGCATCAAAAGAGACAGAGAGACGAGGATGATGAAAATACCAGGAAAAACCCTGCTCCTCGGCCCGACAAAGCTGCACGGCTCGGATCAGCCGAAGAGTTGGAAGAAATCAAATTATTCGGGCCAGAGAAGAACATAAAAATAGGAGGAAGTCTAGACAAAGCCCTAAGAAAAGACTTGTTGGAATGCCTGCAAAAGTACCCCGACGTTTTTGCATGGGGACACGATGACATGCCCGGAATCGACCCAAAATTCATAAGCCATCGCTTAGCGGTGAACCCATTACATAAGCCAGTAAAACAGAAGAGGAGAATATTCAACCAGGAGCGATGCGGAGCAATATCAACCGAGGTGGAAAAGTTGCTGAAAGCCGGCTTTATCCGAGAAGTAAAATACCCAGAATGGGTGTCCAATGTGGTACTGGTGAAAAAGTCTAACGGGAAGTGGAGAATGTGCGTAGATTTCACCGACCTCAACAAAGCATGTCCAAAAGACAGCTTTCCCCTCCCAAATATAGACCAACTGGTAGATACCACCGCTTGCCAAGGGCTGCTAAGCTTCATGGACGCCTTCTCAGGATACAATCAAGTCAAGATGCACCCTGCAGATGAGGAGAAGACCACCTTTATTACTGACCAAGGGCTATACTGCTATAAAGTAATGCCTTTTGGATTAAAAAACGCAGGGGCAACCTTCCAAAGACTGGTGAACAAAGTTTTCAAACCGCTCATCGGCACGACCATGCTGGTATATGTCGACGACATGATAACAATGTCAGAGGAGCCAAGAGACCATATAGCCGACCTGAAGAAAACTTTCGAACTCCTGAGGAAGCACAATTTAAAGCTCAATCCAGAGAAGTGCACATTCGGGGTAGCCTCGGGAAAATTCCTAGGCTACATGGTAAGTTCACGAGGCATTGAAGCAAACCCGCAAAAGATACAGGCCGTGCTAGACCTGAAGTCTCCCCGGACAGTTAAGGAAGTGCAAAGCCTTACGGGAAGAATCGCCGCACTCAACCGGTTCATCTCACGAGCAACCGACAAGTGTCATCATTTCTTCAAAGTCATCAAGAAAACTCAAAAGGGGTCGACTGGACACCCGAGTGCGAAGAAGCCTTCCAGCACCTAAAACAATACCTGGCGCAGCCCCCTCTCCTAGCCAAACCCCTCCCAGGGGAGACACTATATCTATACCTGGCCGTCTCGAAGCACGCAGTGAGCTCGGCACTAGTACAAGAGACCGACCACGTCCAGAAACCAGTTTACTACGTCAGTAAAGCCCTGCTGGACGCAGAAACTCGATACCCCGTGCACGAACTCGTCGCCCTATCACTGGTCACCACGGCTCGGAAATTACGACCCTACTTTCAAGCCCATCCGATCAAAGTATACACGGATTTTCCCCTGAGACAAATCTTGCAGAAACCAGAGGCCTCAGGGAGGCTGATGAAGTGGTCAGTGGAAATAAGCGAGCATGACATCTCCTACCTCCCAAGAACAGCAATAAAAGGGCAGGCCTTAGCAGACTTCATAGCAGAGCTCACAGAACCACAGGTCTTAGCCGTAGAAGAAGACAAATGGGAAATGTCTGTAGACGGGTCCGCGAGCTCGCACGGCTACGGAGCGGGGATAGCACTAAAAAGTGAAAAGGGAGAAGAAATACTGCTCGCCCTCAAATTCGCCTTCAAAACCACGAACAATGAAGCAGATAAGAGTACGAAGCGATACTGGCCGGACTAAGACTATGCACAGTAGTAGGAGTCCGCAATGTAGTGATCAGAAGTGATTCTCAGCTAGCAATACAACAGCTGAAAGGAGACTTTCAAGCCAGAGAACCAGCCATGGTAGCTTACTTAGCCGAAGTAAAGAAATGGGTGGAGAAGGTAGGAAATGTACTCTTCAAACAAGTCGGACGAGAAGACAACTGCGAAGCAGATTCCCTGGCCAGACTTGCCTCTTCAATGAAGGCAGAAAACCCCAGATTAATCCCCCTTATATACCTCCAAGAAAGGAGCATAGGGGCGACCGAGGTGGATGTACTAGAAGAAGAAGCAAAGATTCATGGATGCAACCGATCAGGAGGTACCTGGAAACAGGAGAAACCCCTAAAGATAAGAAGGAGGCCAGGAAGTTGAAGTTCAAGAGTACCAAGTTTTCCCTAATTGGAGGAGTACTCTACCGGAGAGGATACACCGTACCCCTCCTAAGATGCTTAGCACCAGAAGAAGGAGACTACGTGCTCAGGGAGATTCACGCAGGCATCTGCGGAAGCCACGCCGGGAAGATCGATCGCCTTCAAAGCCCTAAGACAAGGATTTTACTGGCCAACCATGCACGAGGATGGCATGAAGATAGCACGGAAATGCGAGGGATGCCAAAAGAATGCCAACCTCCACCATCAGCCAGCAGAACAGCTGACCACCATATCCAGCCCCTGGCCCTTCGCCCAGTGGGGGCTAGACATTATAGGGCCGATGCCGAAAGGACGAGGTCAGGCGAAATATGCAATCGTGGCCATAGACTACTTTACCAAATGGGTGGAAGCAGAACCATTGTCCGTCATCTCGGAAAAGAAAGCCACGGAGTTCCTTAAGAGAAATATAATTTGCCGGTTCGGAGTCCCCCAGGCAATCATCACCGACAACGGAAAACAATTTGACAGCAGGGGATTCAGAAAACTCTGCGAAGACCTCCAGATAACCTTAAAATTCGCCTCACCAGCCCATCCCAAGTCAAACGGACAGGTTGAAGCCACCAACAAAACCATCAAGTCAAACCTGAAAGCTAGGCTCGGATCGAGCAAAAGCCTATGGGTCGAGGAACTACCAGAAGTACTGTGGGCACACCGAACAACCTTCAAGGACTCAACAGGAGAGACACCCTTCTCCTTATCATACGGATGTGAGGCTGTCATCCCAGCAGAGATTGGAATATCAACCCACCGGGTCCGCCACTTTGAAAGCGAACAGAACGAAGAACTCATCAAAAATCACCTCGATCTGGTCGAAGAAAGAAGGGAACGGTCAGCAATAAGAGCGGCCATCTATCAACAGAGAATGGCCCGATTCTATAATAAGAGAGTTCGGACCCGCTCCTTCCTACCAGGTGATCTAGTGCTAAGAAGAGTGACCATGAACACCCGACGACCTGAAGAGGGCTCGTTAGGCGCCAAATGGGAAGGACCTTACAAGATCGCTGAGATAGTAAGACCTGGGGCCTACATCCTGGAGCAACTGAACGGCAAGAGATTGAAAAAGCCATGGAACACCGAGATGTTAAGAAAGTACTTCCCATAAAAATCAACTTTGCTCTTTTTTCCTTTTTTCTTCTGTGCAGAAGCTAAAACGCCAGAAGTGCTGTTGTAAAAGGGGCGGTCCGCCCCCAAACATGAATAAATTTCTTTTTTCTGACGAATTTCGCCCGCTGAGGCCGCTTATTTACACAGCTCGAGGTCGGGCAATGTCCCACCGAGTCTGACTTTGGACTGGGGACGTAACATTCCCCCAGGGCCAAGTGATTGAAACAGCTCGGGGTTGGGCGATGTCCCACCGAGTCTGTCTTTGGACTGGGGACGTAACATTCCCCCAAGGCCAAGTGATTGAAACAGCTCGGGGTCGGGCGATGTCCCACCGAGTCTGTCTTTGGACTGGGGACGTAACATTCCCCCAGGGCCAAGTGATTGAAACAGCTCGGGGTCGGGCGATGTCCCACCGAGTCTGTCTTTGGACTGGGGACGTAACATTCCCCCAGTGCCAAGTGATTTAAACAGCTCGGGGTCGGGCGATGTCCCACCGAGTCTGACTTTGGACTGGGGACGTAACATTCCCCCAGGGCAAGTGATTGAAACAGCTCAGGGTCGGGCGATGTCCCACCGAGTCTGTCTTTGGACTGGGGACGTAACATTCCCCCAGGGCCAAGTGATTGAAACAGCTCGGGGTCGGGCGATGTCCCACCGAGTCTGTCTTTGGACTGGGGACGTAACATTCCCCCAGTCCAAGTGATTTAAACAGCTCGGGGTCGGGCGATGTCCCACCGAGGTCTGACTTTGGACTGGGGACGTAACATTCCCCCAGGGCCAAGTGATTGAAACAGCTCGGGGTCGGGCGATGTCCCACGAGTCTGTCTTTGGACTGGGGACGTAACATTCCCCCAGTGCCAAGTGATTTACATAGCTCGGGGTCGGGCAATGTCCCACCGAGTCTCTCTTTGGACTGGGGACATTCCCCCCAGTACAAGTGATTTAAACAGCTCGGGGTCGGGCAATGTCCCACCGAGTCTGTCTTTGGACTGGGGACGTAACATTCCCCCAGTGCCAAGTGATTTACATAGCTCGGGGTCGGCCAATGTCCCACCGAGTCTGACTTTGGACTGTGGACGTAACATTCCCCCAGGGCCAAGTGATTGAAACAGCTCGGGATCGGGCGATGTCCCACCGAGTCTGTCTTTGGACTGGGGACGTAACATTCCCCCAGGGCCAAGTGATTGAAACAGCTCGGGGTCGGGCGATGTCCCACCGAGTCTGTCTTTGGACTGGGGACGTAACATTCCCCCAGTGCCAAGTGATTTAATAGCTCGGGGTCGGGCAATGTCCCACCGAGTCTGTCTTTGGACTGGGGACGTAACATTCCCCCAGTACCAAGTGATTTAAACAGCTCGGGTGGGCAATGTCCGGACGAGGACTGTTAACATTTAACAGTTCCCACAGTGCCACCCAGTGCCAAGTGATTACATAGCTCGGGGTCGGGCAATGTCCCACCGAGTCTGCGACTTTGGACTGGGGACGCGTAACATTCCCCCAGGGCCAAGTGATTGAAACAGCTCGGGATCGGGCGATGTCCCACCGAGTCTGTCTTTGGACTGGGGACGTAACATTCCCCCAGGGCCAAGTGATTGAAACAGCTCGGGGTCGGGTCATGTCCCACCGAGTCTGTCTTTGGACTGGGGACGTAACATTCCCCAGTGCCAAGTGATTTACATAGCTCGGGGTCGGGCAATGTCCCACCGAGTCTGTCTTTGGACTGGGAACGTAACATTCCCCCAGTGCCAAGTGATTTACATAGCTCGGGGTCGGGCAATGTCCCACCGAGTCTGACTTTGGACTGGGGACGTAACATTCCCCCAGGGCCAAGTGATTGAAACAGCTCGGGGTCGGGCGATGTCCCACCGAGTCTGTCTTTGGACTGGGGACGTAACATTCCCCCGGGGCCAAGTGATTGAAACAGCTCGGGGTCGGGCGATGTCCCACCGAGTCTGTCTTTGGACTGGGGACGTAACATTCCCCCAGTGCCAAGTGATTTACATAGCTCGGGGTCGGGCAATGTCCCACCGAGTCTGTCTTTGGACTGGGGACGTAACATTCCCCCAGTGCCAAGTGATTTACATAGCTCGGGGTCGGGCAATGTCCCACCGAGTCTGTCTTTGGACTGGGGACGTAACATTCCCCCAGTGCCCAGTGATTTACATAGCTCGGGGTCGGGCAATGTCCCACCGAGTCTGTCTTTGGACTGGGGACGTAACATTCCCCCAGGGCCAAGTGATCGAAACAGCTCGGGGCCGGGCGATGTCCCACCGAGTCTGTCTTTGGACTGGGGACGTAACATTCCCTCAGGGCCAAACAGCTCGGGGTCGGGCGATGTCCCACCGAGTCTGCCCTTTGGACTAGGGGCGTAACATTCCCCCAGGGCCAAGTAATTGAAACAGCTCGGGGTCGGGCGATGTCCCACCGAGTCTGCCCTTTGAACTGGGGACGTAACATCCCCCCAGGACCAAGTGATTGGAACGGCTCGAGGCCGGGCAACGTCCCACCGAGTCTACCTTCTAGACTGGGGACGTAACATTCCCCCCCCAGGACATTGGAATAACTCGGGGTCGGGTTACGTCCCACCGAATCAACCGCTTCGGTCTGGGGAGGTGACATTCCCCCAGAAACTAAGTCAAGCGCCCGGCTCAGAGACAAGCTACGCCCCACCGGAGCAGCTCTGCAAACCGGGGACATAACTTTTCCCCAGGATCAGATGCCTTACCCTTCCCGGGGTCAATCCAGACCCCTCTAACTCATGCTAACCCCTGATGGGCCTTAAAAAATTACAAGGATAACAAGGAGCATAAAAGGAGAAGAAAAAGAAGGAAAGGATAGATAGATATAAATGCTTGAATGTATACGAATACAAGATTGTAATGCTATTACAAAAAATTTTCAAGTGTACATAGGGCCCCGGTAGGGTTACCCTTTCTCATTCATCCCGCGCAGGGGCAAGGTTTTCTCCCTCAGCTGGTTCAAAAGGCGGAAGGGGCGGCTCGGCATCAGGAGGAGGAGCTGCGACCTCGGCATCAGGAGGAGGAGCTGCGACCTCGGCATCAGGAGGAGGGATCTCAAGGCAGTCCTCGTCCGCGGCAGGAACCTCCGATCCTTCTTCAGGAGGAACCTCGGGAGCTGGAACAACCGAGATGGGGGCGGGATCCATCACCTCCTCAGGTGGAGGAGGGATCCACTTTCGGACTCGTCCTCGGAAATGTCCCCCTTGCAGTAACTGATGGCCGCGTAGATAGGGTCCATATTCAGGCTCGGCATCACCATCGGTATCATCTCGGCACAATCGCCAACTCCCTCGAGACGGATGGCCTCCTTCTCAGCCTCAAGATCAGCTTCTCTCTTTTCCAGCTCGATCTCTCTCTCCTCAAGATCGCTCCCTCTCCTCGAGCTCAGTTTTCTTCCTCTCAAGACTGTCCCGGGCCCGAGCAACCTCCTCATCTTTGCTCTTCAATTTGGCCTCAACCTTGGCCACCTTCCCCTCAAGACCCCAATTTCGGATTGGGCAGCCTTCAGGTCCTCCCGGATACTATCAGCAAGTTTCCTTTCTACCACGGCAGCTGCTTTAAGAGCCTTGTTCGTTTTGAAATTCTCAACAGCGGCCGCCTCGTGATTCTTGATCTCCTCTTCCCGATCAGCCAATTTTGCCTCCACCTCGGAGAGACGATTTTGGAGCCTCTGGGCCAGACCGCCCTCGGACAGCAGGGTCAGAAGAAGACCCTTGTTCTTGGCCATAAGGTAGTTGGCCTGCACACAAAAAGGAAGGAAGAAGTTAAAACAGGAAAAGAAAGAACCAGAATCCAAAAAACCGAGAAGAAGAGTAAAAATACCTTGGCCATCTGAGAACTCATCTCAGCCACAACACCTTCAGGAGATACGTCCTCGTACCTCGAGACCTCCTCCGGGGGAACCACCTCGGCCAGTTCATTAAAAGCCGGCAATAGGTGAGAAGTAGCCTCACGAACGCCCTCTCCCAAGTCATCCATCCCGAGAACCACAGGGCCTTTCCGTTTCTTGGAGGAACTATCAGAGGACTTCTTCCCCCTGCGAATGTCTTTCTTCTTGACCAAAGCAGCTCCTTCAACCTCTCCCTCCTGGGCCAACCCGGCCTCCTCAGCCCCGAACTGACGCCTCCTCTTCCTAGGAGGCTTCGGTGGACTGGCCAGATGAGCGGATCCTGATGATTGTCCACCAGAAGGCGAGGGTAGTCCCCGAGCACTCGTTTGGATTCGTCCAGGAGATATGTTCTCAGCAGGATCAACCCGAGCCCGAGAAGCTTCAGCATCAGAATGACCGGCCTTCTTCACAGTACCGGCCAGCTTCTCAAGAAATTTCGGCCTCTTCGACATGCCTACAAAAGAGGGGGGGGGCAAAGAAAATAAGTCAAAAACAGAGCATATGAACAGAAGAACAACAAGAAAGAAAGACATCAAAATAAACAAACAAGGAAGACAAAGCATCCAGCAGACCTCCACAAATCCGACCCGAGGCCTCCGGAGGGGCAGGGGCAACCCGAACAAGGCCGAATCAACAAAGGCCCCATCATTAACCAACTCCTTCCAATGAGCAGCATACCGACGAGCCCAATGCACCCGCCTCCGGACTTGACGAGAGACCTGGGAGCATCTCGCCAACAAGCTGGGAGGAACCAGAAAAGTTAGAAAACCTAAAAGAAACTAGAGAACGGGAACAATGAAAGAAATGAAAGGGTGTCAGACTCCTAACCTCCAGCCCGGAAGATGTCTGGAACCGAGACATCCTCCTCAAACGATCTCAGAACCCGACCCCAATCCCCGGTTGCCCAGAACCAAAAGTCCTTAAATTCTTGTTAGAGTCAGGAAGTTTCTGGACGAGGTTGGACGAGCTGTCATAGGCAGAGAGGTAATACCAACCATAGTGAGTCTTTGGGTTGGATTTCAAACGATATAGCCTCTTCACTTCTTCCAAGCAAGGGACACCCAAACCTGCCCGATGCCAAACCACGTATATACCAGCCACAATCCTCCAACTGTTCAAACTTAATTGGCAAGGGGCAATCTCCATCTCAGCAAGCATCCAAGCAAAATAACGCTGCATCGGCAGACGTAGCCCACACTCGAAGAAAATAAGGAAGAAGTGCCACCGAGCCCTCGTCGGGCTGACTGGCACGATCCATTGGGCCAGGGACTTCAAGAGCAATGTCTATTGGGATGCTGTATCGCTGCCGCAATAGCGCCAGGTCATCCTCGGTTATCTTAGAGGGACGGTTCATATCCAGAGCCGACGACCCGAGTTCTCCAGGCTCCGGGTCCTTACGAGGAACCCTCTGATGATAGGAGTCATTTTCAACCTCAGAAGGGGTGGGGTGGGAGTGGTGTCAAGATCTTCTACACTGGGCGCCCCTGAGCCCGAGGAAAGCTCTTCCGCAGGGGGAGTTGAGATTATGACAGGCCTCTCAGATGAAGAATTACTATCAGACATCCCTGACACCCAGAAAAACAGAGAAAGGAGGGAGAATCAGTCTACGAGAAGCTACCCACGGTACCCGTGCTAAACTAAACATGAAGTCCCTAAAGAAGTGCCCTACAAGCAAGACCCAACAAAACTACAAGTCTCTACCTAAGTAAAACAAGCAAGCGAAACACAACAAAGAAGAAAGATCACTCAGAAGACTTACTTGTTCTCCTCAGAAGCAAGAAGCTATTCGCTGTAGAGATGCTCGTTCCTTAGATGCTCGGCGATGAAAGCGAAAAGACAACAGTGGGTCCGGGAAAACGGAGTTAAAAGGGTCGTAAGGAAAATTGCAGAAGAGAAGGAGAGATTGCCGAAAAAATGGAACAGTGAAACCCTCGGTCTCTTATAATCGCCCTGGGGTGTGTATCGCCGTCGGTTTTAGCGGGAACCCGGCGGATGTTCGACAAGTGTCGAAAGTTAGAAGAAACCCTAAAGTTGATTTGATGGGCATTTAAGAAGACGTGACGGTTGTGCTTCTCGAGGAAAGACGAATGGAGCGGCAAAGAAGATTCCTTTTTTGTATTCTGGGACGACTACTTACAGGGACAATCAGCACACCCTCTTCATATAGTTCCCGGCACCAACTCACATACTCGTTGGAACCGAGAACTAGGGGACAGATGTTGATGGTGTTTTTTAGGCATTACGGTATTCACAGTATTTGAGCCAGCACGACAAGGACACAGGGGTAATTTCCGTTCTCTGGTTGACTTCATGATCATACCGACCACATTATGGTCAGACCGACCACATTATGAAAAGACCGACCACATTATGGAAGGACCGACCACTTTGGTACAGATGACTAAGCATTACAGAGGGCGGCAAAGACACTCTCAACATAGAAGGATCGCCATGACCGACCTCATCAAAACCGACCAGACAGCAAGCCACGTTCAAGACAACAGCACCCCATTCTTATGGATAAGATAAGAAAGGTATCCTGCTCTCGCAAGGAAAATGAGTCAGAGTCCGAAAGGGAATACGGAAGAAGAAGGCATTATCGGATCAGGAAACCATGAAAGGAGAGAAGACTAAGTGCAAATAGGATTTCTTATAGGAATCGGATTCCTGTATTATTATAAATAGAAGGGTAGAGCATGTGTAAAAGGCATCTAAAAATCATCACAAGAGTGAAGGATTCGAATTGTAAAGTTCCAATCTGTAAGAGCGAAAGAGAGGCCTGAGAAGTATATTGGAGTAATAAAGAGCACCACCCTGTTCTTTCCGTGGACGTAGGTCGGATCCCCAAAAATCCACCGAACCACGTTAAATCACCTTTGTCGATTGGTGTGCTTTCCCGTCTCCCGCTAAATTTGCTTTTGGTCCCCCATAACCAAACAAATTCACAGTTGAAGGAGGATTCCCTCGGAGGTGATATTCCCATATTACCCTGAGACCAAAATCCACCGTCAACAAAACTTATACCCAAACCCAGGAATTCCCAAACCCTAAGATTACTAGCGATTTCCCTTCATTTTACAACTCAATAATCTCAAAAATTCTTTCTAATTTCATACTAAATACTAGGTCTGGATTACTTTCAACCTAAGTCTCTAAACCAAATCTCTTTCATTCCCTATGCAATGGCCGAACCCCTCTTACTACCAACCATTTCAATATGTAAACACGTTATTTGAATCTTCATTTCAAGCATCAATCACATATCTAAGTCATTAACAAACTGCAACCCAAACCCCTTTCATCCTCATGGTTCGGTCAAGTACCCATTTGCACACAAATGTTTGTATTTTATGCTATAGTCACAAATCCAAGAAAGCCTTCACCCTAGATGCCTCCAAACCTCAAAATCCATCATCCTTTCCAGCCCTTGGCTCACGGCCTGAACAGACCCAATCTTCAAATTTTTAAAAGTCACTAATATAGTACTAAATCCATGCTATAACCTCATCAAAAGTACGAATAATCCACTCCACTGGCTTGGTTATCCAAAATGAGTTAATCCTAAGTTTGGACCTTCATAAATTCGAAACTAGGGATGCATGAACCAGTCCACATTTTTCAAGAAATGGAAAGAATAAAAGATGAGGAGATGAGGGGAAAACTTACTTGGATGAAACTAGGCATTTTAGATAAACAACAAATACAACCACAACATAGGTAGAAATTACAAAATCCTTCTTCTTCTCTGCTTTGTCTCTCTTTCTCACCTCTGTTTTTCGGCCTCTCTTTCAACCCTTAGGTCTCTTGGCCTTCTCCATCTTCCTTCTCGGCCTCACCTGCTCTTTCTCTTTCGGCCTGATTTCTTTTCTCACCTTTCTGTTTTTCTTTCATTTCTCGGCTCAGCTCTCTCATTCTCGGTCTGCTTCTCTCATTTCTCTGCTCTCTTCTTCTGTTCTGTTTTCTGTATTTCTCTCTTCTGTTTTCCCTCTGTGTGTGCTGTGTGCGTAAACTGTGAACTGCCTGGGTATTCTGGTGCGTGTGTGTGTTTGGTTTAGGTAGATGTGTGTGTTCCATTGCGAAAATTATATTATGTGCCGGGTGTATATGTCATCTCTCTCACAACAGGCGGGCCCCACATATACACCTGACACATGATATACCACCCGTCACGTGTGTGTCCTAGAAATTTCTAGGATTTAGTTATTTATTTGTGTGTATTAAATGTGTATAAAAATATCTAGAGCAAGTCTCAATTAAACCCCTCAAATTTAAATTAATTACATCTCATAACTATTTCCTTGCAATAATCCCCATTTTACTGTAAAATAAACTTCGCGCTCGGACACGGCCTCACGCGCGGAAAAATAAATTCACCCAACTCACTAAAATAATCCGGGATGTTACATATCATCACATGAATCTTCCAAAGATCATGCTCTACTATTTGCTTAAATCCGGACTAAGGCCTAATATGTTATTTTATCAAATAAAGTAACTTATCAGTTTTCAGGACTATCCTGAAATTATATTCCCAATTTGAAAATTAAACCATTTAAATACATTTTCCTTAGGATTATGTTTTAAATGTCAATCTTTCAATTTTATCTTGATTCTAATAGTCCAACTATTTAATCAACGATTTTGGTACTATTTATTATAATGATTACTATAATCCAATTATATAATCAACTATAATTTAATTGTTTGAATACAGTCCAACTGTTTTATAAAACAACGTTAAATATCAGTCCAACTAACATTTAATTTATTGACGAATGATATTTATAATGAGCGCGTATGACAAGTAATTAAACGAATATTGCAAATTTAATAATTGCCTCCCACTATTTTTCGGCGAGCCTCTAACCCTCTGTCGAGTACTCGGGAAACCGTGTTTCCTAGTGGGTTAGGGTCCCGTTAAATATCACACAATCTTGACTTTGGCCAACAAATTGTATGATAATTAACTAGGTAGATCTCTAAGATCAATTGGATCCAATCCAATTCCTAAATCCAGTAGGGGGACGTCCAAGTCCGAAACATATATCTTATATATGCCAATATATCCAATATATTACCTAACCTTTTTCCTCTGAATCAACTAAGCTTTGGCTTTGGCACAACAAACTTAGTGATCCCAGTTAAACGTGACCCATTGACCATGGAAAGCTTCGTAATCAATGTCGATGGACAAGAAGTGGACTTGACTTTGGCCAACAAACCACAAGTTGGACAAGACACCAATATGGAACAAAGCTCTCGTGATTCAAATACATCCTCGACGGACAAAGGCCTTGACTTTGGCCAACAAGCCAATGCCAGTCTTGGATCTTGAGTAAGAATCACTCAATGGAAGGAAAAACGCTTAATATTTTGTGAGGGTTTTTCGCGTGCAAATTGGCAACCAATTTATTATCTTTGTTAAGGTCTCATCATCATACACCCTTAAACATGCATTCTAAATACATAATAAAGCGCGTATAAATAAATAATAATGATATGCAGATGGATACTTAACACATTGATCCTAGATCAAATCTCTCCCTTTCCTCTCTCCCGCTAGCACAAGTATTTGCTTCTACCCGTTACACTACACTTCTAAAGAAATCTTATTTACATTGAGGGGAATATGTGAGAAGAGAAATACAATGAGAAAGGAGGTAATAAGGCTGGACACACAGGTCCAATTAATAAATTCCAAATTTATTACAACAATTTCTAAAATTGCCCCACCCATCTAATATCCATCCGATATTCATTATTCATACATCGCAACCATGTATTCACACAAGCATGTTATCAATCAATCTAATCAAATTAATTAATCTGATAATTAGTGACCATACAATGTTCAAACAACGATTTGATTTTGCTCGAATCAAACTCGTTTTGCGAATAAGTACTCAAAGTACGAATTCTCGAATTAAATTAAACTACAAAATTAAATCCAAATCAATTTGCATTTAATACTAATTCGCTTATTTAATTCCAAATTAAATACTACACTTTATAAATGAACTTTTACGATTTAAATTCCAAATTTAATCGTTACGGGTCTCAAAGCCCGATTAATATCCAATATTAATTTATTAAAGTCCAATGTGCTTTTAATTAATTTCTTTAAGGCGTGGACTTTTGGTCAACTCGGGTCAAACCCAATAACCAAAGTCCAATAAAGGAGTAACCCCATAAGCCTAGAAATCAATTTAGGCCCATTAGGCCCAATTAAACTTTAAAGGTCCATTAGTCGCATTTGGGCTTTATGGAGGCGGTTTTGGGCCCAATTGGATCCAACCAATTTTGTTTAAACCCATCTTGGTACAACCAAGCCCAATAAGCCCAATAACACTTTCAAAGCCCAATTTCTAAAATAGGCCCAACATAATTAAATTACAAAAACCCAATTTCACAATTTAATTACATAAAGTGTATAACACAATTAATTACCCAAATCAATATTTCTAAAACATCAATTAGCCTAATTAATCATGCTCTTTAACATCAAATAGTGTCCAACACAATTTTATCAAAAATCAAACCCAAACATGCTACATTAACTCTCGGCCAAGGGGAAATTTATATCCAATTTCAAATCCAATCCAATTGAATCAAATTAAATCAACATTCCCAATTGATTTCTAACTCATCCAATGAATCAAAAAATCAAAATTCACCAAGACAAATTAAGGCATGACATTCGGCCAAGCCAAGAAAATTGGGGAAATTTGTTCCAAATAATTTTTAATCAAATTGATCAAATCAATCCTTAATTAAACATGTATTAAGCAAACTCAAACATCCAATTTATTCAAATCATGCTCAAAAAAATTTTACCCAAATTTTAAGCCCTAATCAAATTTCATGATTTTCAATCGCTCTGATACCATTGTTGGAGTTCTACGGCCCCGAGGATCGAATACAAAGCATCAAAGACATGTGCGAATACAACGAGGGAGTTGCAGAATACTCACATCGATCGGTTGAGCGACGGGCGAGGCAACAAAAAATTATTTTCTGCCTCCATGGACTGCTCGGCAGTGAGCTGCAGTGGCTCCTCCAAATTCGGCCTTTGTTGCTCCTTGAACAAGCTCCAAGCTTCGTCAAACGATTCCAAGCTCATGGGTGGACTTTCCTATCACCTTCGCATGTCTCTCGGAGTGCTAGCTCTCAAGAAATTTGCAAAAAATTTCCCACACTTTGCTTCCCATCTCACGGTTTCTGCCCAACAAAAACCAGTGAAGAAAATGGCCAAATGGCCCCAGAGAGAAGAGAGGAAATTTTACTGCAAAAAACGTGAACAAAAAGGAGGAGGAAGAGAGAGAGAGAGAGATGGTGTTGTGTGAGTTGTTGGCTATTTTGTGTATCTAATACACAAATCAATTTCCAAAATTAAAATTGATTTTTTTTTCCAAAAGTCAAGCCATTAAAAGCTATAACAACTCTCATCAAGTCACATCACTCAATCAATCAAATCAAGTGACATGTTGTCACATCACTCAAAGTGACTAATGATTTGACGCTTGATGCGACTAGAAATTTGACGCTTGATTTGACTTACGTGCCGCACTCGAATTTGAAATGCGAATGCGCTCGCAAACAATCTCGGGCTCGGGTTCGCTAATTCCAAATTAACGAATTTTCTGTTGCGACGTAATTAAATGATTATGCCTAGCAAAATCACTATTCACATCGCTAATGAATTAATTCTAAATTAACTCGTTCGCCCGAATTAAAATCTAATTTTAATTCCGCGTCGAAATCCTCGGATATTGTTGGCAGTAAATTCGGTCGTCGGACTGTCCGAACACGTAAGTACCTACTACTATGTTTGTACCGATTTACAAGACATGGTTGGCTTCTAGCAAAGAGCCATGCCTACCCACTTCTCCAGAAATATCCTTACAGGAATAAGGATCTATATCAAGCGTAGTATACGTAGTATTGCGTATTTCGATCCAGTATCGGATGATCACATGCAAGGCCTGAGGTTGGTACAGTGTTTGCCCCGTACGAAGCATATATCGGATTACTAGCAACTAGTCTCTTTATTATCGGATAATCATGACCAAGTCATATTATCCCGACGGTTGCAACCTTTTTAGAGAACCAGTTCTGTATCCCTACGCGATCATCATCTCCATATGACTGGAGTGACACTTCCATCTTGACATAACATCCAACACACTACGATTCTCGATATACCTAGAAGAGGCGTACATAGAAACCGGTTAAAGCCCTGGACGACCAAAACCAAAGTATATTGATTGTCGCAAGTATTAGCGGTGCAAGTCTCAGGTTAAGACCAAATACACCTACCCTGATTTTGAATTTCCATAGACACATAGTCATACTACCAATGGAATTCCGAGGGGGTCTATCCCGAGCGAAGCTGTTTCCCGTACCATCGGTAAAACACAACCTCCTATTACACTTGCATGAGTATCCTATACCCAAATATATGAGAACTATGTCGTTCTGCCCTCACAACGCGCACAAGTGTAATACTAGTCTTTTACGTATTTATCGATGTCCAATCTCGATAATACTCTGACTAGGGATATTTAATGATTTATCCTTCGTGGACTGATACTGTCTCATATCATTCTCAATCCAGGAACAAATCATAGGGACCTTCTATCATTTATACATCTTGGTGATCTAATCACAAATGATAATAGTGCAATCTCCTTTGTCACATAGTTAATTTGTACAACAACACCATGATCTGTACAAATAGTGACGCTATGGGTCATAATTGTCCAACATATGTCTCTCTCACAACTGCTAATCTCACTTACATATATACTTATGCATGGGACCAATGCTCGACTCATCAACATAAATGCTTAACAATTTTTCATATTAAGTACTCAATTTTACAACACGTTAACAACTCTAATAGTGAACCATTTATAATGCATTATATATAAAATACATGACATTTCATGACTCCGACTGAACTGGACTATGTTTCTAACTCGTCCTAGTGGACCAAGTACCCTAGTGACTGCCATCAGTATCCATCCTCCTGAGCTCGTCCTCCAAGTAAACCTGCAAAATAAAGAAACTATGAGTGGGGGGTTAGATCATTTGAATAGTCTAAGTGAGTGAACAATTTTAAAAATAGGTACCAAAATATTTTTGAAAATACATGGTTCTAAAACCCAATTTGTCTCAAATTATATTTTCTGAAATCTCTTTCATTAACTGAAAACAACTTTCTTTCTTTCTGGTAAACTTTTCTAAAATCTATTTTTCTGGAAATCTCTTATAAATTGCTTTTTCTGAAAACATTATTTATAGAAAACTTTTCTCTAGAACTCTCTCTGAAATCTGTATCTGAAAACTATTTCTGAAAACTGATCTCTGTCTCTGAAAACCTGACGTATGTGGGCTTTATGTATCGTCGTCCCCCCATATGCCTAACTAGAGCCAGGAGTGAAAATCCATGACATTGGGGCGTTATGTATCGCTGTCCCCCAAAGCATGCCACTATTTGTCCCTGAATTAGAGTCAAGAGTGCGAATCCATGCTACTACTTGACCCTTGAACTAAGATCTATGGGCATCTATCATTCTGAGCCCTGAATTAATATTTGGGAGAGTTACATATCGTCGTCCCCCCAATCCTCTACATGTGCACATGTCATCCGTCAATTCCATAAGTCAGAGTTGAGGTGGATTTTTCCCCAATGCCTCCAGAAATCATAAAACTCAAGCTATTTAAATCAAATCTTTCTTACACATATTTTTTCCTTAAAACAACTGAAAGTGAGATCTAGCTAACGCCATAACTGCTTAAAAAGTAAGTATGGCATCAAAACATATAAGTAAAATAAACTTTGAAAAGAAAGGTCAACTCATTGATTTGGAATTTGACTAGCAATACTCTCTTGCTGAAGAAAACTTTGATTCATGTGATGATCTATAATTGATAATTCTGATTAGAAAATGAACTGAGGAATATATTACGGAATTAAGCTAAGTTTATCGATTTAAGTACTTGTTATCGCTTCCAAGCGTAACATACGTATATTACAACGTATTGTATGTATACGAGCTGATACGAGACCCTTAGGGTGGCCTCTAACACGATAGGGTGGATCTGGAATGAATTAAAACTAATTTGGGGTAATTCTGATCTAGCGTCGTGACACAAGGCCCTGCGAGCCGCGACGCGCACAATTCCTGAAACATATATTTGAAAATTTTCAGTTCGCATCGCGACGCGAACCTGTTTTCTCAGGTATCCAACTTTGCTTCTCATCATCTAGTTTACCCAAAGTATCACAAACACTTGAACCATCTTCCAACTTCAAAACTCATCTAATATCACCACCCCTACACAAACCATTATTTAAAATCATTAATTACCAAGCATAATATCCTCAACATATTCATATACAAATAAACCTCATTACATGTTTATGCTTTCAAAACACTTCAAAACGCATGATATCAACTAATCCAAAACCAATTATGCAATTCTCATTATTATGGTAACACAAGGTGCGAAATTAGGGTTTCACTTCCTTGCCCAAAACTGAAATTAGAAGGAAGAAAATGGAATAGAAGGCTTACTTATCATGGGATATTCTTGAAAGCATTACCAATTACTCCAAAAGTGGCATGAGAAAAAGAAAAAAAAATGAGAAAGCTTCCCCCACTCTCCCTCACATTTTTGGCTTGCAAAGAGGATGAATGAATAGTGCTATATTTATAGAGCAAGAGCTGATTTTTTTTGTTGCAAATGAATGGTCCACATTTTTCCACATCACCCAATTCTAGTTAATTCTCGAAATTACTGTAGCATCCGTGGAAATTACGATTTGTGATCCATTTCAGGTCTGAATTTGGAAAAACATTCAACACGGAAACTTTAGCTCTTGGTCTAAGCTTTCCGACGATATAAATTTCATAAATATTGGAGATCGTATGTAAAATTTACGGCCCAATTACTAAAGGCTATTTGAGGAGGGACGTAAACTAAGTTCCGCGTCGAAATTTCAAGGAATCTTCTGAATGTCCCAAATGCCATTTTATGGACAAGTACTTGCTCGAACATGATTTATATCAAGTATTATACCTCTGAATTTTAATATTCGTCAGGCTCTGGTAACGTACAAGTCATTAGGTTCACCAGATGTTAAAAATTCTTCCCCCTTTAAATAAGATTCGTCCTCGAATCCTCTTTAAAACTGAAATTCTGGAGTCTGTCTAGATCTAAAATTCTTGATACTGAACATCTTATCGCAAGTTACATGATGCACATGTTATGTCTTAGGTCACCAAATTTTAACGGTCTACATACCCATTCTATACGTCGCTCCATCAATGGTATCATAACCTAGAAGGTACTATATTTCTGTCTACATGGACTGATACTTTACCCTATTCCTAAAGCTCATAAGTATGCATTACACTTCTTCTTATCCTAATATATGTTTCATGCATGATACCTCTCGAATTCTTGATTGAGTAGAAATTCATTGTTCTTGTTTCGTAAGAGTTCTACTGGATACTTAATATTACTGCCAGGCTACAACTATTGTTATGCTTTACCGAAATCTCATCCTTCGATTTCTAGCTATGACCGACTTTACTTATCCCTATTTGGTTCTTCCTAACAGGTACTTTCGAACTTTTCTAGACATACTAGTGTTATTTCATGGTTAAGCCTTTTTCATGTACTTATTCCACTCTGAAGCAAATATATAAAAGAATAATTTCTTATATATTCCCTTAGCGCTGCTTACACATCACAAACTAGTAATCACTTCCGTCACTTGACTATTTAATTCTCTGTTTTCTCACTAAGCTTCAATTGCTTAAGGGTTATGTCCTTTCAAGTTCTCACATCTCTGACTATCTTATGGGGCTTAGCACTTTATAATATAAGGTCTGATTCTTCTTGTACCCATTGCTCACTAGTGTTATCTACTGAATGACTTTGTACTAAGGAAATCAATTCTGGGTAGTTTCTTTGGGATCCTTCTCAATTGGCTAATAACTTAGAAGCAAGGTTCTCAGGCTGAGGTTAACTGTACTTATATTTTTGTTTAAACTGTATTCCCTTTCTCGATGTTGATACTGGCGATTTGGTTCTAGTTACAGTTCATATTTTGTCTGTACTTTATTTATGTTGCTACCATAGGTTCAATTATGGTGTTCTTTACTAACTTGTTCTTCATATCTGGTGTATGCTAGGGTATTTCCCCCTTTATTACTTCCATGGTTTTGCTAACGAGTGTCGTTATTTAGATACTCACAAATCTATAAATGTCATCTTTATCCAATGACCATTTACGTAAATTATAGCTTGATAACTCACCCACTGTACTAAATGTAGCATTATAGTAACTTATCTTTTTGTTTTCATATTATACTACACATGTACCAAACCACCCATATATGTAATTGTCTGGTTGACTTAACCATGGCTGGTTACTTCATCTTGATTACGTAAACTAAGATGTAATAGAACTTTAGTTTTATTCCATTACTGAGAAATCTTATTTTACGCCATTCTGTGATTGCTTACTCAATATTTCCTCCTATTGTCGTCGAGCCTCGACAGTTCCTCTTCTAAACCTTGACTTATTGACCTTCTTGACTTCTCTTCTGATCTCCTTCTATAACCGAAAGTTTCGTGGTCTATATCTCTGTTTCCTTACCATAAGGATATCATCTCTACATGTCTCTAGCCATGTCTAACGTTATTCTTTTATGTCCCCGTCACTACTGAACTAGTACTTTATCTCTTCATTGCTTCATCTAAACAACTTTTCCTTTAAATCCCTCACTTAGGGCTATTTTCCTCTTCCATTCTACTCTTGTACTATATTCAATGGCTTTCTGTTTCAATCCCCTTACACTACACATACACTTGATTCTAGGAGTATCTCGAGGCAAACATCGAGGTCCATCTTTTTTTTGTTGTCTGACAAAGGCTGGGAGGGTGGGAATTGGTTTTGACGCCTTCCTGGTAGTGGTGATCTCACCAACTACCCATGCTATGGTTGTGGGTTTCGTTCATCTATAAATCTGAGACTCATGTGTTTACTAGTGTCGGCTTCCACACTAAGATACTTCTACTAGGTACTGTCTGAATTGTCTCATTTTTCAACTTTACTCTTACTTTGCTTCCCAATTATCGACCATACTACCTTTTATCATGAACCTTCTCTAGAATCATGCTTTCTAAATACTTCATCATGTTACTTTTATACTCATTCCTACTTGTTTCTGTTGTTTAACCCTCTTAAGTCATTACTCTTTCTCAAAATTCTACTATACTTTATTTGTTATTCCTATTTACGAAGTCTACTCTGCTACTTAGATTTTCTTTTCATCTGAGTTCTTTGAACTCCCTATATCTTTACTCCACTGGTAACTTCATCAACTTTGATTACTTAGGACATCTCCACTATATTTTCTTGATTTGGGTGCTACTCTCTTCTAGTTCCTATTTCCCAATACTATGAGACTCTTATGAGTTATATATTGTATTCCTGAGAGTCGTTCTCTCTAATTCCTTCGTACTTTTGAGTCTTTACTCCCTTAAGGATTTCCAATTCAACAATGGCTTCACGATTTGGGCTTGACTTATTATGACTCCGAACTATCCTATCTCATATTCCTTATGTATATTCTTTTGAACTTCTTAAGTTTGGCTATCAAGCCATGTTGGTTTCTATTAAGGTCTCGGATCGATTATAAGCATGAAAAACATTGCGAATACATATCGACGAAGTTGCGGAATACTCACATCGATCGGTTGAGACGATTTGAAGACGAATGAAGCCAAAAACGCTCACTGGTTTGGCGCCACTGCTGTGCAGTATTCTTCACTGGTTTGGGCAGTTTCGGATCTCATTTTGAAGCTCCAAACTTCGTCGAATGGATCCCGCCTCATGGGTGAACCTCCCTAACACCTTCGCAAGTCTCGTAAGTGTGCTAGCACTTGAGTTTTTGCCACAAAAACTCACTCATTGCTCCCTTGAAGCTCACGGCAGTGAGCTGTGAAGAAGAGGAGAAAAGAGCCCCTTGGGCGTGAATTGTGAGAGAGAAATGGAGGAGAGAAATTGTGTTATTAGTTGCCAAATGATTTTCCAAAAACCTTTATATATATTTTCCAAGAAAATACATTAAACAATTACCAAATAATTCATCAAATAATTAAAATGGTAAAAGTCTCAACAACTAACACTATTTCATCTACTTCCATCAACTATTCATTTCTCTTTATCAAAGTGACATGTAGTCATTCAATCAATCAATCACATCAATCAATCACATCACTCAAAGTGACATTTGATTTGACGCTTGATGTGACTTGCGTCGCCGCACTCGAATTCGAAATACGAATGTGCTCGCAATCACACTCGGGCTCGGGTTCGCTAATTCCAAATTAGCGAGTTTTCCGTTGCGTCGTAATTAAATGATTACGCCTAGCGAATTCACTATTCACGTCGCTAACAAATTAATTCTAAATTAATTCGTTCGCCCGAATTAAAATCCAATTTCAATTCCGCGTCGAAATCTAATTTCGTTTAATATATCGAATATATTAATTTACCGATTAATTCCAAATTAATCGTTATCTCTCTCTAGACGATATTTTATCCTAGATAAAATATCTCCGTGATTAATCCTAGATTAATTTTTTCTTTCTTCTATATAATCCCAGATTATTAATGAGTGCGAGTTATGCGTCATCGGTGCATTATCGGGAAGCGACCCATGAGATCCCCGGATAATTCGGCAGTAAATACGGTCATCGGAGTATCCGAATCACGTACGTACCAAGTACTACGTTCTACCGATTTACGAGACAAGATTGGCTTCTAGCAAAGCACGAAGTCTATCCAATTCTCCGGTCATATTCATCTAAGAATATTTAAGATCTATATCAGGCGTAGTATACCAAGTATCGTGTATATCGACCCAGTATCAGATAGTCACGTGCTAGGGCTGGGGCTGGATAAGTGTCTGCCCCGTCCGAAGCACATATCGGATGTCTGGTAACTAGTCTCTATAATCGGATATACATGACCTTGTCATAATATCCCGATGGCCGGCCGGCCAGCCTTAAGAGCACTAATACCGTATCCTGCGTGACATCATCTCCACTATGACTGGAGTGATACTTCCGTCTTGACATCACACCCAATACTCTACGATTCTCAATATACCCAGCATTGGCGTACACATAACCGGTTAGAGTCCTAGACGACCTCAACCAAAGTATATTGATTGTCGTAAGCATTAGCGGTGCAAGTCTCAGGTTAAGACCAAATACACCTACCCTGATGTCGGACTCCCATAGACACATAGTCATAATACCAATGGGATTCCGAGGGGTCTATCCAGAGCGAAGCTGTTTCTCGTACCATCGGTGAAACACAACCTCCTATCGCATTTGCATAAGTATCCAATACTTATATATATGGGAACTATGCCGTTGTGCCCTCACAACGCGCACAAGTGCAATACTAGCCTATTCCGCATTATCGATGTCCAGTCTCGATAATACTCCGGCTAGGGATATTTAATGATTAATCCCTCGTGGACTGATACTGTCTCATATCATTCTCAATCCAGGAACTAATCATATGGACCTTTCTTCATTTATATATCTAAGGTGATCTAATCACAAATGATGAGAGTGCAATTTCCTTGTCACATAGTTAATTTGTACAACAACACTATGGTCTGTACAAATAGTGACGCTATGGGTCATATTATCCAACAAGCCATTCCTTGATTCGTTTATCATGTCAAATACACTCATTTGTTGGTTTTTCTCCTTACTAGGCTCTAAGTGTATGGGTGAATACTTGCTTCCCACTTTTAATTGGATGTCTATATTCTTACTAAACTAGGGGTTACTAGAAGTAAAAATTGTTATTTGCTCTGTCGGGACCTGTATCGACTACTTCATGTCTCAGGGTTCCATAATTTTTATCATCAATTTTGTGGTCTCCATTTACATTGATGTCCTTAGGCTATGCTACATTTATCATCATAAGTACTGATTCTCTTGTCATTTTCTATTCCCTTCTTACTATTTTCATATTCTATCTCTTGGCTCTAAGACATGCTACCGAGGCTAATGGTGGTTTGTTCTTCTAGCTATATTCCTAGATCTCTGCTCTCTACTCTAATTACATGTTACAACTTTACCATATGATCTTTCTGTCCGCACTGGTACTTTTTGGTTAAGTTCTGGTTCTTTTTCATCTCATAAGTCTGTTCTTTTGAGCTCAGGTGAACTTCTGCCGGTATTTTCCTGATCTATAGGTTTCTCACAAGTACTACTACTTATCCATTCTTGACTCTTGTCAGGTCATTTCTTTTCTATCCCTTAAATCCTTCTTGGTTCTTCCCTAGGTGGTCTGTCATTTAATGTTTTCTGTTTCTGACTTAGGTTAAATTTTCATCGAATTTCCTTACGGTTATCTTCATCTAGGCTGGTATAGAGTGGGGCATGAATTTATATCTCAATAGGTGCCTGCGTTCTTATTCTGATACTTTATGTCCTGACATAGTCTATTACTCATGTAAAGTATGTATGAGATAGACTCCGTCGGGACCGCTTCTTTGACTGGTATTGCTGAAAGATGAGGATCTAGATGGAGTAGGACTTTATCTATCGGATTCTTAGATTAAGGAAACTAGTCATCTCTATTCACAACCTTCACTTATTTCCCTAGGGACTTGAGTTTGGGAATCTAAGATCTCTGTACACTTTTGACATTTCTTGTCCATTTAAACTTCCATGTCTAATTCTGAGTTCTTGTTTCTTTTATCTTTTTGTCTATCCTTCATTACTTGGGGGGTCTACTATCTATAAGAGGTGCATAAGACTATTTAGTCTCCTTTAAAGGAATTTTCTGATGAGGGAATGAATCTTACTCAGGTTTACTCAATATTTTATTTATTCAGGCTTACTATATGTTTTTTTTACATCTTCCAGTTCTAGTACTTCCTTATCTATATGTTTCTACATATTTACCTCTAATTGCTCTGATTACTTAAGCATCTGTATTTCACCTTTTACTCTTTTTTTGCTTTCTCTTTCTATTTTTTTCCCAGGTGGGTATTCTTAGAACTTTACTATCTCATTTTTTCTCTTTACTTTACTTTGTTTTTGACTGCTTAAACATCTACGCTTCCTTTCTTTCTTTCGTATTGCTCTCTTTTTCCACTCCATTAGATGACTTTTCTTAGTATTGTATTTTCTAGTTTTATAACTAAATTTGAATTTTTGTTATTAGTTAAGGATGATTACAGAAGGATCTTTAAGAATATAGTTATTTCTGAGGAAATATACTTAAATAGCTCAGGAATTCTTACTAACCTCTCTATAAAACTTTGAAGACGTACTCGAGAATCGGATACTTGAGAGGTAGTGCCTCGCATATGGGTATCTCAGACATAATACGTATACAATACCCCCAACACTCTACCCACTGCAGTCACTGACTCCCTAGACCATAATCTGATACCAACATTGTAATGTCCCCGATTTGGAGATGCTACCGGCATGGAATAGGCCAACCTATTCCCTTGAGCCTCTGTCTCTCTAAAAACTGCTAATCTCGCTTACATATATACTTATGCATAGGACCAATGCCCAACTCATCAACATAAATGCATAATAATTTTTCATATTAAGTACTCAATTTTACAACACGTTAACAACTCTGATAGTGAACCACTTATAATGTGTTATATATAAAATACATGACATTTCATGACTCCGACTGAACTGGACTATGTTTCTGACTCATCCTGGTGGACCAAATACCTAGTGACTGCCATCAATATACATCCTCCTGAGCTCGTCCTCCGGGTAAACCTGCAAAATAAAGAAACTAGGAGTGGGGGTTAGATCTTTTGAACGATCTAAGTGAGTGGACAGTTTTAAAAATAGGTACCAAAATGCTTTTGAAAATACATGGTTATAAAACCCAATTTGTCTCAAATTATATTTTCTGAAATGTCTTTCATTAACTGAAAACAACTTTCTTTCTTTCTGGTAAATTTTCTAAATTCTGCTTTTTTGGAAATCTATTATAAATTACTTTTTCTGAAAACTTTATTCCTATAAAACTTTTCTCTGGAACTCTCTCTAAAATCTGTATATGAAAATGTTTATGAAAACCTGACGTATGGAGGCGTTACGTATCGTCGTCCCCCCATATGCCTAACTAGAGCCAGGAGTGTAAATCCATGACATTGGGGCGTTACGTATCGTCGTCCCTCAAAGCATGCCACTACATGTCCCTGAACTAGAGTCAATAGTATGAATCCATGCTACTACTTGACCCTGAAACTAGGATCTAGGGGAAACTGTCATCCCTAGTCCTGAACAAGGATCTGAGAGCGTTACGTATCTCCGTCCCCCCAATCCTCAACATGTGCATACGTCATCCGTCAATTCCATAAGTCAGGGCTGAGGTGGGTTTTTCCCCCATGCCTCCAGAAATCGTAAAACTCAAGCTATTTAAATCAAATCTTTTAAACTTGTTTTTTCCTTAAAATAACTGAAAGTGAGATATGGCTAAAGCCCTAAGTGCTTAAAAAGTAAGTATGGCATCAAAACATATAAGTAAAATAAACTATGAAAAGAAATGTCCACTTACTGATTTGGAATCTGGTTGGCAATACTCTCTTGTTAAAGAAAACTCTGATTCCTGCGATGATCTATAATTAATAATTTTGATTAGAAAATGAACTGAGGAATATATTACAAAATTATGCTAAGTTTATCGATTTAAGTACTTGTTATCGCTTCCAAGCGTAGCATACGTTTATTATGGCGTATTGTATGTACACGAGCTGATACGACACCCTTAAGGTGGCCTCTAACACGTTAGGGTGGATCTGAAATGAATTAAAACTAATTTGGGGTAATTCTGATCTTGCGTCGCGACGTGCACAATTCCAGAAACATATATTTGAAAATTTTCAGTTCAAGTCGCGACGCCAGTCCTTACGCGTCCCGACGCGGATAGACCAGAAATGAAACACATCATTTTCTTAGTATGCGTCACGATGCGCAAGGACTTGCGTCGTGACGCGAACATGTTTTCTCAGGTTTCCATCTTTGCTTCTCATCATCTAGTTTACCCAAACTATCACCAACACTTGAACACTCTTCCAACTTCATAACTCATCTAATATCACCACCATACAGAAATCATTATCTAAAATCATTTAATTACCAAGCATAATATCCTCAACATATTCATATACAAATAAACCTCATTACATGTTTATACTTTCAAAATGCATGTTATCAACTAATCCAAAACCAATTATGCAATTCTCATTATTAGGGTAACACAAGATTCGAAAATTAGGGCTTCACTTCCTTGCCAAAAACTGAAATTAGAAGGAAGAAAAGGGAATAGAAGGCTTACTTGTCATGGGATATGCTTGAAAGCATTACCAATTACTCCAAAAGTTGCATGAGAAAAAGAAAAAAAAAATGAGAAAGCTTCCCCCACTCTCCCTTACGTTTTTGGCTTGTAAAGAGGATGAATGAATAGTGCTCTATTTATAGAGCAAGAGCTGATTTTTTTTTGTTGCAAATGAATGGTCAACATTTTGCCACATCACCCAATTGTAGTTAATTCTTGAAATTACTATAGCAGCTGTGGAAATTATGATTTTTGATCCATTTCGGGTCTGAATTTGGAAAAATGTTCAACATAGAAGTTGTAAATCTCGGTCTAAGCGTTCCGAAAATATAAACATCATAAATATTGGAGATTGTATGAAAAATTTATGACCCGATTACTAAAGGTTGTTCGAGGTGGGACATAAACTAAGTTCCGCGACGAAATTTCAAGGAATCTTCTGAATGTCCCAAATGCCATTTTATGAACACGTACTTGCTCGAACATGATTTATATCAAGTATTATGCACCGAATTGTAATATTCGTCAGGTTCTAGTAACCTAGAAGTCGTCAAGTTCACTAGATGTTACAATATTAGAAATCTTGATATATATTCCTATAGTACAACTTAAATATCCAGGGTCGGCCCTGAGCATACAAACGAGACGTCCACCTATGGACCCCAAATTATTTTTGTTATATATTTTGAATAACTAACGGTTAAGGGTCCCAAAATATTTTTAATATAATACTATAATATGACCAAGTGGCTCAAAATATAAAAATGATCAAAGACCTCGAAAACGTGAGGGCAGCCTTGTAAATACCTACTAAGTATAGCTAGAAAATCTACTCTAATAAATTGAAATGAAAGTTATAATGAAACGGTTTGACTATTAATGAGCTGTCAATATACATAGATTTCTCGCCCTCTATCTTAATATTTTGGGTGTATTTCGAGTTTTATGAATGCTTTGATATGTTTTGGGTTCATTTTGTAGGTTAAAATAATATCACGACTAAACGGATTCAATGAGGGATGAAAATGGTAAAATTCGAAGTGAAATGGTTTATATTTTATAGCCAAGCCACACGTCCTGATGCTAGAAGCGCGTCTCGACGCGCGACTTAACAAAATCTTTCTAGAATGTGAGAAGCTTGGCTCATCGCGCACGCCATGGTGACCAAACAGTTTCTCGATGCGCGTGAGCGTGTCGCGACACAGGGAAGTCAGCCCGGATTCGTTCGAACTTGATTTTTGATCAAGAAATACCATATGACCTCCTATATAAGCATAAGTTCATCCCAATACCTAGAATCAAGCCTCATAACATAATTTTGGAGTCTTGGAGCATAGAAGGACGTATAGAACAAGGCAAGAACTAGTTCATCAATCGGAATTGGATTTTGAAGCCAAAAAGTACAAACGAGAGTTATTTATTCCCTTCACTCTCTACTTTATCTTTTATTAGTTCTTCATTTGTAATAATGATTAGCTTGTGTTTATTGTTTATCATGAGTAGCTAATTCATTAAATCTAGGGTTGTAATGAATCTTAAGCATGTTAAATTAATTATTTGTATATTTTTTAATCTTTTGGGATTGTTATTTATTATTTATTATTCTTTGTGCCTTGAATGCTTATTTTATTTATTTGGCCAATAAAAAAATAGTCTTGATAAATCATTAGGAAATCGACGGAGGAAATTTAGGTTAGCCGTGTGAATAATAATGTATGATTTATTCGTTGAAAAAATTTTCCTGCTGGATAGAAATATACCTAAAGGATATACGTAGCCAATATTAGAACCTGGCCTTAAGGAATTCAGTTTAATTTAATTAATATAGACATATAGTTAATTAAGTTATTTAGAATATATTCACCTAACCATCGAAAGAGGCTTGTGAATAATTCAGTGTTTTTGGTTAATAATTAATAATAACAACCCAATTGAAAAATAATTATTTGTACATATTGTGTGCATGCTTAGGTGAAGTTACAACTCTAGGTTCTTCTGGCGCATAAAGTTTATCTCCAAAATTATTATTTGTTTGCTCATTATTTATTTTCAATTAATTTTAGATTAATAAATCAACTTCATTTCTCAATAGTTTAGTTCAAGTTAAGTAGGTTTGTCTTGGTATTAATAAGAGAAATATTAAGTCCTTGTGAGTTCAACATACGACTTTCAGTCACTATATTACTTGAGCGATATGTGCGCTTGCATGCTAGATATATAATATCACGGTCACGTTTTTGTCACTATTGCCGGGGATTTATTTTATTTTTCTTTATTAAAATTAGGATAATTTTACTAGCTTAGCTAAATACCCCTTATTTTTCTTTTTCTTTTTCTTTTTTATTTTTTTTCTTTTTGTTTGATTTCAGGCACCATGAATGATAATCAGCCTGAATAACGGGCAGTAGCAGCGCCTATCCTAAATCAGGAAATGACGATATCGATCATTGATAGAATTATATCTTGTATCGCCCTACCATCTCTTTAAGCCAACGCATGTGACATCAAGACCTGTATTCAAATGATACAGTAATCAGTGCAGTTTGGGGGTTGCTCGAATGAAGATCTAAATGCACACGTACATAATTTACTAGAAATATATAACACTCTCAACTTCACTAGAGGGGGCAGAAAAAATAGTTCACTTGTGAGCTTTCCCATATTTATTGAAAGACAGAGTTAAGGGATGGCTTCAGTCACTACCAGCGGGGTCGATCACTACATGGACAGACTTAGCCATAAAATTCCTCACAATATACTTCTCTCATGTAAGAACATCAAAACTGTGTAATGATATCACCTCATTCATACCATATGACTTATAATCCTTATACGAGGTGTGGGAGAGATACAAAGACATGCTGGCGTAAGTGCCCACATCATGAGATTGTGAAATGGCTAAAAGTACAGACATTCTACAATGGGCTCAATGGAATGATGAAGACTTCCGTAGACGTAGCAGTTAGAGGTGCGCTAAGGGCCAAATATAAGAATATTGGATATGACCTACTGGAAGAGATGACTAACAACAACTCTCTATGGCCAACTGAAATGAGTATTCAGCAGCAAGCAACAGAAGTCTACAGGTTAGAGCTAAACACAACTGTGAATACCAAGCTGGACCAAATATGCAAATGTCTAGAGATATCCAGCTGGTAGGCTGCGAACAATACTGGAGCGACAAGTGTAGGATATGGGGGAGTCCAGAATGGAGAGGCCTACGCTCTTCATGGCGAGTCTGATAATTATGTCAACAAGTATAATAGACAAGGCCAAAGCCTTCACTCAAATAGTTGTAGCCTGTCTGTGGAGGACTTATTGAGTAAGATGGTTGAGCGAACCATGGACAACATAAAGAACACTGCTAGATTGGAAGAGTTGGTACAAAGTCAAGCACATTCAATACAAGCACTGGAAACCTAAATTGTCCAACTTGCTATTTATCAAAGTCAAAGGCCACAAGGAGCGTGCCCCGGTAACACGTAAGACACCCCTAGAAGGGTAGGAAAAGAATTATGTAACGTTATCTTAGTCAGCCATAAGGTTTTGGGGCAGTTGTGGGACCCCTAGGGTCGAATCGGTGCCCCGCGCAGTGAAAGTGGGTCTAACCTGTGGTAATTGAGCATGGGTGTATTTTTAATTATTTTAATGGAATATTATATCCCATTACGAGTGTATAGGGAAAAACCATGGATGAATCAGAGTCTGGAAAAAAAATCGAGGAAATTCATAACCTACACAATTGGTGTGCGCCTAGCGCGGGCTTGTGTGTGCGCTACATACAACATTGGCTACACACAGTGCTGGCTGCATGCAAGAAGAAAGTCAAAACCTACACGCTTGGTGTACGTCTGGCGCGCAATTGTCTGTGCGCTACATACAGTATTGGCTGCATGCACCAGCACACTGAGTGTATTGCATTACGATACATGATGCTGTTCTGCGTTGCAGCGCATCGGCTTTTCATAATTTTTTTAATTTTCCTTAAAAACCTTAAATATTTTCAAAAACACCCAAAATTAATTTTAATTTCAAAACCAACCATAACAGATGTTATTCAACAAATATATATATTCTAAACATATGTATATTTGTTTGAATCAAAACACAAACCAAAATAGAATCCCACAATGAAATGACTCATGAATAATTATAGGTCACTCAAAGGTGGTCAAGTGATTCTAGAATGGTAGTTATAGCTCCAAGCTTTCATCTAGAGTTTCAAATTCTAATTTTATATTTATGTCCAACATAAATATTTTTACCCAACAACAAACATATTGTGTTTATCATTCCAAAACATTCATACACAATTCATTAGGCAAATTTTAACATCAAGCTATATTATTATGTATTTAATAGATAATATATCACTATATATTTTATTAATGATAACAACTCACTAATAAAAATATAGCTTTAAAGAAGATCAAACTTACTTAGCAAGCTCGATTCCAAGATCATATCTTCTTTTCTTTGTTGAAATGTTGTAGAGAACTTTCAAAGCTAGCAAGCTTGATTCCAAGATAAAATCTTCTTCTCCTTGTTGTTGTAGAGATCTTCCAAAACTTCTCTCACAAAAACTTTATTTAGGCTAATATTTCTTTATTTTGCTTAATGCTTATTTTTGTCTTGTTTAAAAAACTTGCTCAAGCTTTCCTTTTATATTGAAGCTTATGTAATTTTAAATTAATAAAAGTTATAATCAACTTTTAGATGGGTTTAATCCAATTTATCCAAATATGTATAATTAGTTGTGACTAATCAACTTTATCTACCACTTTGATTTAATCCAATTAAATTAAGATAAATTTTAACCAATTGATTAGTTCATTTTCTACCACTTTGATTTAATCCAATTAAATCAAGTCAAATACACCTATTATTATATATTTTATAATTACCAAAATATCCTCCAATGGTATAGATGTTTAATAATCCCTCTGTCGTAGGTTATCCGAGTTGTGCTTAGGAAACATAGATTATATCGTCAAGTTTCTGAGGCGCACATCTCATGTCCAAATGTCCATGATTCTTTACAACTAATTAGAATAATATTTCTGATATATGCGATCCATCATAGATGACCGGCTTTGGTCAAAGTCTTAAGAATCGTGACTTACTCACATAGATACCTAAACCTCTTATGGTACACATATATGCCAACAGATCCTATCTTGATATGTACTTGATTAACGAGTACATCGGTCCACACCCAATGAACATCTAGTGGTCAGACCATGAAAGGTATCTGACATATATGACATCAAAGTATGAAGGATCACACACAAAATCAATGATATCCTATAGTCAAAGGATCACATATGCTACTCAAATCGAGGAGATTCCTATTGATAGTGGTGTGTACTTCCAAATATTAGGAATCACCATTGAGTCATTCAGTATTCGCCCCAATGAATACCCACATGTCTATACGAGCTTCCATTACTCATGGTACATCAGGTTAAATCATTGAAACTTCAATTCCAATATACGACATGTGCTAGTCTTCTAGGTTATAGGAATTCGACCGTATTCCAAAACCAATTACTAGGAATATTTACTTTAAGAATAATTTATAATAGTAATATTATCCCAATGTCGAACCACCCTGTGTCCAGTATTACTACATGACTATTCTAAAGTCAATGTCATTCTTAGCATATTTACATATCAATCTAATATGCAAAATGACATTACCATTAATAAGGTTTGAAATGAAAATGTAGTAATTTTATTAGTATAATGTTTAATATATTATTCAGATTGATGCTCTAAGTACCAACTCTAACATAAAGAAGTAGAGGATGAGCACATTTCGCATAAGTCTGATGAAGAGCTTAATGATGAAATTTGGGTGTGCACAAATTCTCTTGACACTTCTCCTAGTTTGAGACCTAAACCGCGGCCTCCACTAGAGGAATCCATAGAGAATGAGACGAAGAGAGCGACGATTTCACTCATTAGCAGCACAATAAAAAATTGACACTCACATAGGTGTGTAGTGCCATATTACAAAAACCGACTATAACCAAATGCAAATATCCTAGCGTGTTCACCATAGACTACATTATTGTGGATTGTGAGTTAAGAACTTTATGTGACTTAGGGTCAATAATTAATCTAAGGTTGTTTCCTATGGCGAAGAGATTGGGTTATCATGATCTAAAGCCCACTTCCAAGACTTTGCAATTTGTGGATAGAATCATCAAAATACCCAAATGAAAGATAGAAAACATGATGGTAGCTGTGGGAGAGTTTAAGCTTCCAACAGATTTCATTGTTTTGGACATGGAGGAAGATGTAGATATACCATGTATTTTGGGAAGACCTTTCCTGGCAGTCACGAGAGCGTTAATATATGTACAATAAGGTCACTTTTTGAGTGAATAGAGAGACGTTAATTGTCAGAATGTTCGACCTTGCGGGAGACCAAGAAAGTCAATAAAATATAGCTTTAATGAAGCAAAGGGAAGGTAAAAAGGAAGTAAAAGCAGAAAAGCAAACAAAATGTGATTGATGAAGCAGTGGTGTATAGGGCCTTCAAGGTGGATTTACATGTAGAACACTACAGCATAGCTACGGTGTGCCAGCAATTTGACACCACGCTACATCAAGTCATTACACCACTAAAATCGCTAGACCCCAGTCCATCCAAGCAAAAAGGGAAAGTATAGTCGACAAATGCAACCTCTACAATCACTAGTAAAGGAAAACAAATGTGGGTAAGACTGGAAGATAGCGGGAAGTAGACCAGTGCAAATCAGTTGAAATATATATTGTTGCACAGAAAGAAAAGGCGTGCAATCGAGATGGATGCGATTACAAACCCATCGCATGAATTGAGACCACTATAAGTATTTTGGTGGTCACGTCTGGCTGAAGACATTAAACTTTGCTCCAGCGGGGAGACAACCCACGCGTTTAATTTTTGTTGTCATTTATTTAGTTATTTTATTATGTGTTATTTGCATATGTAATAGATTGAAGGTTTACCTATGCAGGTACTAGCTCAACCAACACAGCTCGCGTAGCCAAATTCTGACAATTATGGGCCTGTTCAACTCCATGCACGGTAGTGTTGTTCCTCACTCTTTGTTTATTTACGCTTATCTTACATTGAGAACAATGCAAGTTTTAAGTTTGGGGGGGTATGTGTGCATGTTAGTGTTAGTTCCTATTATTTATTAAAAAAATCAAAATAAAAAAAAATATCTTTAAAAAATAAATAAATTTAGTCATGTGGTAGTAAAACATAGTCTAAATGATGAGTTTGTTTTCTTTAGGATGAAATCTTAGGAAACGATAAGTGGCCAATTAACTTTTATCGAATGTTTTGAGTAGGCGATTTAGGTTAGACTTGTAAGTACTTAAAAGTAAGTTTCTAACAGTGAGAGCCTAGGTAGTTGGCAAAGTGACTAGTTGAAGAAATTACTTGACGATGAATGACCCTTTTACTTAGATGTCTATTTCGATTTGCTAATGTTATGATGTATGGTATGGTTGAAAAAAGAAGAAGAAAAAAGGGGAAAAAAGAATTTAAGTTAAACCACCTATAACCGATAAGTGTGAAGCTACCCATGGGCGAGTGTTAGGACCATCATGAGGAGAAATGCTACCTTAAAGGGTAGGTGTGTTGGAAAAAAGAAGAGAGAAAAATCATATCATACTAAGCAAAGAAATATAGACACTGATACTTTTGAGACATCTAAGTTGGTTTAACCCATCGGTTCTTAATTTTGAGATGAAGTCATTGAGTTGAATTACTTAGGAATCGAGCTGTGATTAGACCTTTACACACAAACACACTTGAGTCTAACTTAGATGATTTATTTAAGAATGTGGATTTGAGTTGTGTTGGGTACTTTAAAGGTTCATTGTTTTCGTTACAGGGCATTCTCTGAGGACGATATTATGTGTAACTTTCAGGACGGTTTTGTTTAATTAGTTAGTTTTTATTTTTATTTTTGTATTTGTATTTGCGTGTGATTACTTGTGTGTCAATAAAGTTTGTGAGTGTCATCGTTGTAAGCCCTCACGAGACTAGAACTCATCCACTAGGGTCGCCTAGGGGCTTAAAGGCTTGTTGTATATGCTAAATGTAATTGTGATCCCTACGAAAGTGGCTTAAGTTAATTTATTTTAGTTTTATTTTATTTTATTTTACTTCTTTTTATTTTGCTCGAGGATAAGAAAAATGTTATGTTTGGGAGTGTAATGAGCGGTCAATATACATATATTTTTCGCCATATATCTTAATATTTTGGGAGTATTTCGAGTTTTATAGGCATTTTGATGTGTTTTGGGTTCATTTTGTAGGTTAAAATAATATCGCAACCCAACGATGGATGAAAATGGCCAAATTCAGAGCAAAAATGGGCAAAAATGGCCAAATTCAGAGTGAAAATGGGCCATAATTTAGAGCCAAGCCGCGCGTCTCCATACTGGAAGCGCGTCTCAATGTGCGGTTTAACAAAATATTGCGAGAATGAGAGAAGCTTGGCGCATCGTAACCCCAAGCAAGTAGCGTCGCGACACGCCGTCAGGATCAAGCAGCGTCGCGACGCACGTGAGCGCATCGCGACACGGGGAAGTCAACCCAGATTCGTCCGAAACTCGATTTTTTTATCAGAAAAGACCCATAGGATATCCTATTGTAGGCATTGCATTTTTGCATGTGAAACCCGATGATGAGTCTCAGTTGGAGGCACTACCTTTTTAGTTAAGGATATTGCGGGAAACGATTGTCGAAAGGGAATCGGCATTTCAATAAATTTTATCCGCATGTTTAGCTCCAAGCTCGCTCGTTGGACCTTCGTTTTAAAAGCACATTTGGCCTAAAAAACCCAGAACCATTTAACCTTGGCCCAAACCCAGTCACCAAACCAACACAACACATAGCCCACCACACTTGGCCCACACGCCCAAGGCCCTCAAAATACAACCCAATTAAATTAAATATTAATTAAATAATGTAATTGAATTAAATAAAATAATTAAACCATTTACCAAATTAAATAAGACATAAAATATAATTATACCAAATTAAAATATTGTAACTTCCTAACTTAAAAATATTATATACTAAATTAAAGAAATATTATGCCTAATTAAAATCAATCATAACCAATTAAAAATATTGACTTCCTAATCTAACAAATTGTATTCCTAAACCAAGCCAATCAAATATTCAACCTTCCTAATTCACCAAAATTTGTCCCCCAATCAAATATATATTTTCCTTTTGTGACACTAATTAGATATTACAAATCCCTATCCATGCAAACCCTAATTGACAACTATAAAACACACACTAAAACAACCCTAAGACCCCGCCTCCAATCTCTCTCTCACTCACGGCAATAATACACAAAATAATAAGTCCAACTAACACCAGCCCTAAACGTCCCTCACAAAGCCAATAACCCTTGAGCCACCGATCAAATAAACAAAGAGACACACGACCAAAAAAATAAGAACCCTCAAACTACACCTCACGCCTCACGCTACAAATTCCCTCACTGCCACCTAGCCTCTCGCCAACTACACAACCATCAGCCTATACATCTCTCGGCAACAACCCCACACCTCACACTACAAATTTCCCTAATGCCAGCCATCACGCCTCAAGCCATAGCCTTCACAAACGTAAGCTCTTCATGCTAAACCCCTCTCTTCAGCCACAAATTCACGTAGCATCCCTCATCTTCACAGCCACGCCCACTGCCAGCAACACACGTCCCACGTAAGTCCTTTTTGCCTCACGCATGAACACTGTCCTGAAACTGTCCCAAAAAACAGCCCAGAAACACCCCGAAAACTGCACCCCGAAACTCCCCAAAACAGTCCATTAACACACCTGAACAGTGAGCAGAAAATACAGAGAAAACAGTAGAAAAATGGAGGTCAACCAGCAAGTAAAACATCAAAACAGTAAGCTAAGATGCTAAACCAGTGAACCGGAGAATTTGAGGAGCTTTACCCTTCCGATCTCCGTGAAACGCAAGTCCGAAAGTCGGCAAAAAAGGTTAGACTTGAGGGTATTTTCCACATTCGTTTTCTGTTTTATTTTTATTATTTATTGAGTATTGTTCGCATGATTGTTATGTTAAAATACATGTTGTGGCCCTTGAGTAGATAAATATGCATGAATTACGAAATATTATATGTTGTGGCCTTGGAATAAAATGAAAGATGTGTCAACTCTCGCGGTATATCAGATGGAAACCCGGACATAAATTTCATAGCCGATTCCGAATGGACGGTAGTTGATCTGTACTCGGGATACAACTCCACGTACCGCTTGAGTAAACGGCACTTTCTTTTGTTTTATGTTGCTTTGATTTATTATTCGTCATTTAAATTCCGCATTTTACTTGTTTATGCATGATGCGATCGAGCGCATGGGCTTAGTAAGTCGGATTAAAGGTCCCCTATTTGGAGGGGTAAAACCCTTTACCACGATGTTTTACCGCGCCGATTGATGTGTGTTCGGTTGAATGTAAGATATGTTCAATCGGGCATACTAAGTTTGATATTATTGTCTTTATTCTTTGTATGCATGATGCGATCGAGCGCATAGGCTTAGTAAGTCGGATTAAAGGTCTCCTATTTGAAGGGGTTAAAACTCTTTACTACGATGCTTTGCCGCGCCGGTTGATGTATATTCGGTTGAATGTAAGATGTGTTCAATCGGGTATACGAAGTTTCATATAGTTATCTTTATCTTTGTACGCATTGTAATGAAAAACGCATGGGCTTATTGTGTTGGACTAAAAAGGTTCTCCATTTGGGGAAAGAAAAGCCTAAAAGGCTACCTTTACCACGATATTTGCCGCGTCTTTCATATATTGATTGCATAATCTATCCCTTAGTCTTGGCTTAACGTATTACAATTCATATATCCATGTCATGATAGCATTTGAGTATTATTTCTTGTGGTATATCGGATGGAAACTCAGACATAAATTTCGTAGCCGATTCCGAATGGATGGTAGTGCGGTCTGTACTTGGGATACAATTCCACGTACCACTTGGAAAAGTGCTCACATGTGTGTTTGTGTCCATATTAGTTATCTTCTTTTGCACCACGTCATAGCATGCTTACTTTAATGCCTAATTGCATCCTTAAGTGTCTTTTTGCATTATGTACTTAGTTGACTCCTTTATTTACACATGGACATGTAATGGCTATTTGTTTATGCTTCCGCACGTATAAGTATGATATGTCTATGAAATCACATGTTCGCCATTATTTGATTCGCTTTTATGTGTGCTTGCGTGGTTAGTGTGTGCTTGTGTTTCCATGAATACAATATGCCAATGAAGTTGTATGTTCGTTGCTACTTTGACGTATTTTCAAGCATGCAATCTTAGATGTGAAATATATGCAAATTTAGGTGTAAGTTTTATTTTTGTGCATATGAATTTAGAAGCATGATACTCTTGGAAATAAGTGTTACTTAAGCTTGATTAAATTATTACACAAATCCTTTCATTACAAGTGACATAAGTAAGGGACCATTCCGAACCCAACGGTTTGAGGTCTTCCCTTGTGAGGGGTGAGTGCGGCCTTAAATCTTATTTTCCCGGTTCACACGAGTGGCGACTCCATTATTCTCCGGTTTAGTCCCTCGTGGCTACTCCGTACTCCCGACCGGGCCGCGAGCCCGCGAAAGCATGCGTCGTCCAGTTTCTGTGGACTATCGTGAAATATTGTGGACTACCGTGGACTATCTTGAAGTGTTGTGGATTATGTGGACTACCGTAGACTATCATGAAATATTATGGATTACCGTGGACTATCTTGAAGTGTTGTGGATTATGTGGACTACCGTGGACTATCGTGAAATATTACGGACTACCATGGACTATCTTGAAGTGTTTTGGATTATGTGGACAACCGAGGACTATCGTGAAATGTTATGGACTACCGTGGACTATCGTAAAGTGTTGTGGACTACCGTGGACTATCTTGAAGTGTTGTGGATTATGTGGACTACCGTGGACTATCATGAAATATTGTGGACTACCGTGGACTATCTTGAAGTGTTGTGGATTATGTGGACTACCGTGGACTATCGTGAAATGTTGTGGACTACCGTGGACTATTGTGGAGTATTGTGGATTATGTGGACTATCGTGGACTACCGTGGATTACCGTGGATTATCGTGGACTATGTGGATTTCGTGGATTATCGTGGACTACTGTGGACTATTGTGGACTACCGCGACACCCTAAGTACGGGGTTTAGCACGCCAAGAATGGCACGTCATCAAATTCAGGTCGAGACAGCAGGTAAGTCAGGAGGCAGCTGGCGAGCCAGGTAAGTGAAAATGCATTGCATAACTTTGATAGGATTGTTCAAAGTCACACACTGCACAAGTCCCATCAAAGTGGGGGCGACTATAGGCATTGCATTTTTGCATGTGAAACCCGATGATGAGTCTCAGTTGGAGGCTCTACCTTTTTAGTTAAGGATATTGCGGGAAATGGTTGTCGGAAGGGAATCGGCATTTCATTAAATTTTATCCGCATGTTTAGCTCCAAGCTCGCTCGTTGGACCTCCGTTTTAAAAGCACCTTTGGCCTAAAAAACCCAGAACCATTTAACCTTGGCCCAAACCCAGTCACCAAACCAACACAACACATAGCCCACCACACTTGGCCCACACGCCCAAGGCCCTCAAAATATAACCCAATTAAATTAAATATTAATTCAATAATGTAATTGAATTAAATAAAATAATTAAACCATTTACCAAATTAAATAAGACATAAAATATAATTATACCAAATTAAAATATTGTAACTTCCTAACTTAAAAATATTATATACTAAATTAAAGAAATATTATGCCTAATTAAAATCAATCATAACCAATTAAAAATATTGACTTCCTAATCTAACAAATTGTATTCCTAAACCAAGCCAATCAAATATTCAACCTTCCTAATTCACCAAAATTTGTCCCCAATCAAATATATATTTTCCTTTTGTGACACTAATTAGATATTACAAATCCATATCCATGCAAACCCTAATTGACAACTATAAAACACACACTAAAACAACCCTAAGACCCCGCCTCCAATCTCTCTCTCACTCACGGCAATAATACACAAAATAATAAGTCCAACTAACACCAGCCCTAAACGTCCCTCACAAAGCCAATAACCATTGAGCCACCGATCAAATAAACAAAGAGACACACGGCCAAAAAAACAAGAACCCTCAAACTACACCTCACGCCTCACGCTACAAATTCCCTCACTGCCACCTAGCCTCTCGCCAACTACACAGCCATTAACCTATACATCTCTCGGCAACAACCCCACGCCTCACACTACAAATTTCCCTAATGCCAGCCATCACGCCTCAAGCCATAGCCTTCACAAACGTAAGCTCTTCACGCTAAACCCCTCTCTTCAGCCACAAATTCACGTAGTAGCCCTCATCTTCACAGCCACGCCCACTGCCAGCAACACACATCCCACGTAAGTCCCTTTTGCCTCACGCATGAACACTATCCTGAAACTGTCCCAAAAAATAGCCCAGAAACACCCCGAAAACTGCACCCCGAAACTCCCCAAAACAGTCCATTAACACACCTGAAAAGTGAGCAGAAAATATAGAGAAAATAGCAGCAAAATGGAGGTCAACCAGCAAGCAAAACAACAAAACAGTGAGCTAAGACGCTAAACCATTGAACCGAAGAAGTTGAGGAGCTTTACCCTTCCGATCTCCGTGAAACGCAAGTCCGAAAGTCGGCAAAAACGGTTAGACCTGAGGGTATTTTCCACATTCGTTTTCTGTTTTATTTTTATTATTCATTGAGTATTGTTCGCATGATTTTTATGTTAAAATGCATGTTGTGGTCCTTGAGTAGATAAATATGCATGGATTACGAAATATTGTATGTTGTGGCCTTGGAATAAAATGAAAGACGTGTCAACTCTCGCGGTATATCGGATGGAAACCCGGACATAAATTTCATAGCCGATTCCGAATGGACGATAGTATGATCTGTACTCGGGATACAACTCCACGTACTGCTTGAGTAAACAGCACTTTCTTTTGTTTTATGTTGCTTTGATTTATTATTCGTCATTTAAATTCCGCATGTTACTTGTTTATGCATGATGCGATCGAGCGCATGGGCTTAGTAAGTCGGATTAAAGGTCCCCTATTTGGAGGGGTTAAAACCCTTTACCACGATGCTTTACCGCGCCGATTGATGTGTGTTCGGTTGAATGTAAGATATGTTCAATCGGGCATACTAAGTTTGATATTATTGTCTTTATTCTTTGTATGCATGATGCGATCGAGCGCATGGGCTTAGTAAGTCGGATTAAATGTCCCCTATTTGGAGGGGTTAAAACCCTTTACTATGATGTTTTGCCGCGCCGGTTGATGTATATTCGGTTGAATGTAAGATGTGTTCAATCGGGTATACGAAGTTTCATATAGTTATCTTTATCTTTGTACGCATTGTAATGAAAAACGCATGGGCTTATTGTGTTCAATCGCTTTTATGTGTGCTTGCGTGGTTAGTGTGTGCTTGTGTTTCCATGAATATAATATGCCAATGAAGTTGTATGTTCGTTGCTACTTTGACGTATTTTCAAGCATGCAATCTTAGATGTGAAATATATGCAAATTTAGGTGTAAGTTTTATTTTTGTGCATATGAATTTAGAAGCATGATACTCTTGGAAATAAGTGTTACTTAAGCTTGATTAAATTATTACACAAATCCTTTCATTACAAGTGACATAAGTAAGGGACCATTCCGAACCCAACGGTTTGAGGCCTTCCCTTGCGAGGGGTGAGTGCGGCCTTAAATCTCATTTTCCCGGTTCACACCGGGTGGCGACTCCATTATTCTCCGGTTTAGTCCCCCGTGGCTACTCCGTACTCCCGACCGGGCCGCGAGCCCGGGACAGCATGCGTCGCCCAGTTTGTGTTCCCACACCTATATAAGCATAAGTTCGTCCCAAAACCTAGAATCAAGCCTCATAACACATTTATGGAGTCTCGGAGCACAGAAGAACGCCTAAAGCAAGACAAGAACGAGTGCATCAACCGTAGTTAGATTTTGAATCTGATAACTGCAAATGAGAGTTCTTTATTCCCTTCACTTTCTACTTTATCTTTTATGAGTTATTGCTTTGTAATAATGATTAGCTTGTGTTTATTGTTTATCATGAGTAGCTAATTCATTAAATCTAGGGTTGTAATTAGGGATGGTAAAAAAGCTCGGGCCCGGTCTGGTTCGGCTCGCCATGGCTTTGGCCCGGCCTGGGATAAAAAATTCTCGGGTCGAGCCCTAGAATATGAGACCCGGCTCGGGGTCGGCCCGGCCAGGGCTTAAAAAAATATTATATATATATATATTTATATTTATATAATAAATTATATATATATATATAAATAATTTTTTTATTATTAAAAAATCGGGCCGCCCCGGCCCGACAGACGCTCGGGTCAAGCTTTTCCGAGCCCGAGCTAAAAAATTTCTTACCGAGCTTATCAAAGCCCGGGCCGGCCCAGCCCAGCCCATTGCCACACTTAGTAGTAATGATCTTAAGCATGTTTAATTAATTATTTACATATTTTTTATTCTTTTGGGATTGTTATTTATTATTTATTATTCTATGTGCCTTGAATACTTATTTTATTTGTTTAACCAATAATAAAATAGTATTGGTAAATCCTTATGAACTCGACTGATGAGATTTGGGTTAGCCGTGAGAATAATAGCGTGTAATTTATTTATTGAATAAATTTCCCTGCAATATAGAAATATACCTAAAGGGCATACGTAGCCAATATTAGAACCTAACTTTAAGGAATTCAGTTTAATTTAATTAATATTGACATATGTTAATTGAATTATTTTGAAAATATTCACCTGACCATCGAAAGAGGCTTGTGAATAATTTAGTATTTTTAGTTAATAATTAATAAAAACAACCCAATGAAATAAAAATTATCTGGACACATTGCGTGCATATTTAGGTGAAATTACAACCTTAGGTTTTTCTCACGCATAAAGTTTATCTTCATAATTATTATTTGTTTGCTCATTATTTATTTCAATTAATTTTAGATTAATAAATCAACTTCCGTTCTCAATAGTTTAGTAAGTTAAGCAGGGCGTGACATGGTGATGTAGGGTTCAGAATCTCACATTGAGGTCCTGTGTTAGAATCCAGAGAGTGCATTTCTTATAAGAGTCTAGGACAACTAGAGGTTTTACATGTTCCGCTTAAGCCCGGAAAGAGTGGTTTGGCTGCGGGGTTTCCAATAATTCCAAAAAAGAAGTTAGTCATGATATTAATAAGAGAAACATTAAGTTCTTGTGGATTCGACATCCGACTTTCAGTCACTATATTACTTGACGATACGTGCACTTACGTGGTAGATATATAATATCGCGATCAACTATACTTTGTGGGATTCGTTCAGCATGTAAAACATCTCAAGTCATCTTATAAAAAAGAAATTTGAGAATCAAACATTTTTAACGTTAGTGAAGAGGGTCTATCTACAATACCCCTGGGTATGGGCATGTTGACCGTTGGATTCATTTTGGGTGAATCAAACGGTTAGATTTAATAATTTTTAAAAAAATTAAAAAAGGAAAAATAATCGGTACATCCTTTTTTAACCGGTTACAATTATATATTTGTTTCATCTCAATATTTTTTCACCTAATTCCTTAGTGACTCACTTCTCACTCTTTCCATTTGACCTAATTCCTCAGTGACTCATTTTTCATGGGCAGGTCGGTTGCTTTTTTATTTTTTGTTTTTGTTCTGCTTCATTTGCTTGTTTGCTCAATTAACAGAGCTCGTGAATTGGTTTCAGAAATATCATGATGGATGTGGACTGGTGAGAGGCAATCAACCAAGATGAGGATCAAGTACCTAGAAGCAGCTTTGAACCAAGACATTTAGTATTTTGACACCGAGGTTCGAACCAGCGACGTCGTATATTCCATTAACGCTGATGCAGTGATGGTCCAAGATGCCATTAGCGAGAAGGTGAATCTAAAATTTTCAATCTTTATTCTACTTGCTTTCATCGATTGTTCTATTTTTTCTAATTAGGCTTTTTGTATGTGCAGCTGGGTAATTTCATTCACTAAATGGCAACATTTGTAACTGGATTTGTTTTTGGTTTCTGCGCTGTGTGGCAATTAGCTTTGGTCACACGTGCAGTTGTTCCTTTCATTGATGTAATTGGAGCTATTCATGCTACCACTTTGGCCAAGCTCAGTGGCAAGAGTCAAGAAGCTCTATCACAAGCTGGAAACATTGTAGAACAGGTAAAAAAAAATGCGAGTTTCAATGATTTTGCCTTCTCTGAGTTTCAATTTTTTTATTTTTTGGCAAAATTTTATGTTTTCCCTATCTGGGTATTGCTGATTTTAATCTCCCCCAAAAACAATTGCAGACAGTGGTTCAAATTAGGGTCATATCTTCATTTGTTGGTGAATCTAGAACATTACAAGCCTATTCAACAGCATTGAAAGTTGCTTAAAGGCTTGGTTACAAAAGTGGATTTGCAAAAGGGATGGGTTTGGGCGCAACTTTGTTGTGTTCTGTTGTTATTCTGGTATGGTGGTTTTCTTGTTAGGCATCACTTTACCAATGGAGGGCTAGTCATAGCCACCATGTTCGCAGTCATGATCGGTGGATTGTGAGTCGTACTCTTAATCTGTCGTTCAAACATGCTTTACATTTACATTTCTCCATATTAGTTTTGTTTGCTTAAACTCTTTTTTATTTGCAGGGCTTTGGCACAAATAGCTCCAAGCATGTCCTTATTTACAAAGGCAAAAGTTGCAGCGGCAAAAATTTACCGCATTGTTGACCATAAGCCTAGTATTGATAGAAATAGTGAAACTGGTTTGGCGTTGGACTCAGTTTCTGGACTCGTAGAACTGCAAAATGTTGATTTCTCATATCCTTCAAGGCCAGAAGTTCATATCCTTAACAACTTTTCCCTTACTGTACCTGCTGGAAAGACCATTACTCTGGTTGGCAACAGTAGCTCCGGTAAAAGCACCGTGGTTTCCTTCATTGAGAGATTCTATGATCCTACCTCAGGTAAAATAAATTAGCTAAATCAAGTTGTTTACCACTGTTAAGTTCTTCAATTAGAATATGTTATTGCAGTTAATTTAGTTATGTGGTGCAAATTTATGAAATTTGTATAGGACAAGTGCTGCTGGATGGGAATGACATAAAGTCACTGAAGTTGAGATGGTCAAATAGGACTTGTGAGTCAAGAGCCTGCACTTTTGCTACCACCATTAAAGAGAACATACTGTTGGGTAGGCCTGATGTTAATCAAACTGAGATTGAAGAAACTGCCAGAGTTGCCAATGCTCATTCATTCATTATCAAGGTCACATTTTAGCTTGAGATCATAACAATAAATTCACACTAAAACTTCTTACCTCATTTACCATTAGCTAAGCAGTTGAATAATGAATATTTGTTTTTATATACATTTCTTAAATCTTCAACTGGCTGATGAATGCTAGTATGTTACTAGTATTTTTCACCAAATAAGGTAAAGAAATGCCAGGGTTAGTTGCATTCATTAGATTTGTTTGTTTTGGATGGTATAAATACATTGAGTTGAGGTTCTTGGGTGGTAGATATACTGACTAGTTTCCTTAACTTGTTTTATATCATTTGGACCAGCATGACTACAAGGAAGCAAAAGTGACAATAGCATTGCAACTTATTAACTATCCATTGAATGACAAATGTGATGAGGTCTTACAGTTAGCAATGGGAGAATATAACACACAACAGCATGATGAGATTGTTTTGGATGATATATATTTACTGAGTTGAGTTTCTTGGGTGGTATATATACTTATAAGTTTAGATTATATATTTACTGTTACTGCTTATGTTTAGTTGGGCTTGATTTGTATGATGAGATTATTTTAGATGATATATATTTACTGAGTTGAGTTTCTTAGGTGGTATATATACTTACTAGTTTCATTAACATGTTTTACATCATTTGGAACAACATGACTCGCAAGAAGCAAGGATTACAAATGCGTTGTAACTTATTAACTATTCGTTGAATGACAAACATGATGAGGTCTTACAATTAGCGGTGGGAGAATATAACACACAACAACAGCTAAATTCATTGCAAATACCAATAGTGAAACCTCCGAATTTGACAGCTAGAATGCCAAATAACACTAAAAAGAAAGGTCGTTTACGGAGAAATGATTGACATTTGCGTTAGTTGTATGTTGCAATTTTAGTGTTATTTAGGGCACACTTTATTGTGAGTCACAAATCCATAAACCCTTATGTTTCCGCTGCCTTCTATTCTCTCGCATACGCCCCCTTCCCCTTCTACTTTTATCTCTTTATCTCAATGTCTCGCTGAGTCATACTTTTTTTTCTTAATGTTCGTCCTTGATTGAGGAAATACAATGTAAATGTCAGCTAATTGAAGCAAAATTATTTGAAAATAGTGTTCTATTTGACTCGTGCTCTCTTTCTTCCTTTATCTGAAGTGAATCATAAATTGTGTAACCGTGGAGGAACTTCATAAATTATAAAGCTATATTATGTAAATAACCAAAAAAATACAATCCTTGTAGATAAATGTCAGCTAATTGAAGCAAAATTATGGCAGTGCGTTGCTGCCCATCATTTTTTTCCGACGCAATTATCGCAACAACCTATCGCAAGTGTTTTAAACTCAATACAACAAATTTACAATGCATTTTTGCCACATTTGTGACTCGTATTGCAAATACCTACTAGTTATAGCAAATAGAAAATAAAAAATTCATTGCAACAAGCTTACTGTGATGAAAGTAATGGCAGCAAACTCCTATCATCTTTCCTAATGGAGAATGGATTATTTAATTAAGGATATGTTAGAATGGATTATGTGACTATGTAATTCAAAATAAGTGATTAAGGATCTGTTAGAATTGATTATGTGCACAATGCACCAGATTGTGGCCACCAAATGTGTGCACAATGCACACTAGCCCTATGCTGCCACAAGAAGCAAAACCCTACAACCGCATGCCTAAGACTGAATGATTGAATTAAAGTAATTTATTTAGACTTTGTAGTCTGTAGTAGGAATTTTTTTTCACTGAATAATTGAATTCGAACCAATGGACTTGTCACAATTGATCATAATACTGGACTACTATGGGTCGAATCAAACTCGTCTTTTATTTCTTTATGTCGTATGCAATATAATGCACGATATATTTGTCGAATAAAATCATACAATTTCAACTTCACTTTAAGGAAACAAGACAAGTGTGAATCATCTTCATGCTCATTAATTGTCGTAATGAATAAAAATTGTAAGCGGAAACAAAAAGTATAAAACCCATCTGCATGCTCATTAACATATGTAATTAACGAAAATTATAAGTAGATATCAAGATTATTAACTTGTGCTCATTCAAAAAAAAATGCTCATCTTATGTAGATAATAAAAATTTATGAACAAAATATAAAAATTATTCTTCATGCTCGTTAACTTTAGTAACTAATGAATATTATAAATAAATATCAACATTATTAACTTGTGCTCATTCAATTGTGATGTTTCATATTTTTGTATTCACTTATAACCATTAAACATGAAATCAAGATCGAAATCGTGATCGAAATCGAAGCATTAAACATGATATTGAATAAAAAGTAATAGTTAGATATGACCAATAAAATGAAACTTGACACTATTGATATGCAATTTCACCATTGAGATGCAACTTTCAACCATAAAATATGCAATAAATGTGTAATTAATAAAAATTCATTTTCATGCTACGTAAATTATGCGCCCTAGCATAAGGTAAGAGGTGTTTTTAGATAAATTAAAAACCCAGCAAAAAAAAAAAGAAAAAAATCACTCAATATTTGTGCTAGGGCGCATAAATATGACCATTGAATATGCAACGTATATCATTAAACTTGCAACTTTCACCAATAAATATACAATATTTCTAAGATGAAACATTTAGCAATAAACATGCAACATGAGACCATTGGACTTGAAATTTTAGCAATAACATGCAATTGCATTTGCCTCGAAATTCGCACATGTAACTATGACCATTAAATATGCAACCTCTACCATTAAACTTGCAACTTTCACCAATAAATATGCAATATATCGAAGATGAAATCTTTAGCAATAAACATGCAAAATGAAACCATTGGACTTGAAATTTTAGCAATAACATGCAATTGCATCTGCCTCGAAATTCGCACATGTAACTATGACCATTGAATATGCAGCTTCTACCATTAAACTTGCAACTTTCACCAATAAATATGCAATATATCGATGATGAAACCTTTAGCAATAAACATGCAAAATGAAACCATTGGACTTGAAATTTTAGCAATGACATGCAATTGCATCTGCCTCGAAATTCGCACTTGTAACTATGACCATTGAATATGGAACCTCTACCATTAAACTTGCAACTTTCACCAATAAATATGCAATATATCGATGATGAAACCTTTAGCAATAACATGCAAAATGAAACCATTGGACTTGAAATTTTAGCAACAACATGCAATTGCATCTGCCTCGAAATTCGCACATGTAACTATGACCATTGAATATGCAACCTCTACCATTAAACTTGCAACTTTCACCAATAAATATGCAATAAATCGATGATGAAACCTTTAGCAATAAACATGCAAAATGAAACCATTGGACTTGAAATTTTAGCAATAAAATGCAATTGCATCTGCTTCGAAATTCGCACTTGTAACTGTTGGATAATATGACTCATAGCATCACTATTTGTACAGATCATAGTGTTGTTGTACAAATTAACTATGTGACAAGGAAATTGCACTCTCATCATTTGTGATTAGATCACCTTAGATATATAAATGAAGAGAGGTCCCTATGATTAGTTCCTGGATTGAGAATGATATGAGACAGTATCAGTCCACGAAGGATTAGTCATTAAATATCCCTAGCCGGAGTATTATCGAGACTGGACATCGATAATGCGGAATAGGCTAGTATTGCACTTGTGCGCGTTGTGAGGACACAACGACATAGTTCTTATATATTTGGGTATTGGATACTCATGCAAGTGCGATAGGAGGTTGTGTTTCACCGATGGTACGGGAAACAGCTTCGCTCTGGATAGACCCCTCGGAATCCCATTGGTATTATGACTATGTGTCTATGGGAGTCCGACGTCAGGGTAGGTGTGTTTGGTCTTAACCTGAGACTTACACCGCTAATGCTTACGACAATCAATATACTTTAGTTGAGGTCGTCTAGGACTCTAACCGGTTCTGTGTACGCCAATGCTGGGTATATTGAGAATCGTAGAGTATTGGGTGTAATGTCAAGACGGAAGTATCACTCCAGTCATAGTGGAGATGATGTCACGCAGGATACGGTATTAGTGCTCTTAAGTGCTGGCCGGCCATCGGGATATTATGACAACGTCATGTATATCCGATTATAGAGACTAGTTACCAGACATCCGATATGTGCTTCGGACGGGGCAAACACTTATCCAGCCCCAGCCCTAGCACGTGACTATCCGATACTGGGCCGATATACCGATACTTGGTATACTACGCCTGATATAGATCTTAAATATTCATTAGATGAATATGACCGGAGAATTGGATAGACTTCGTGCTTTGCTAGAAGCCGATCTTGTCTCGTAAATCGGTAGAACGTAGTACTTGGTACGTACGTGATTCGGATACTCCGACGACCGTATTTACTGCCGAATTATCCGGGGATCTCATGGGTCGCTTCCCAATAATCCACCGATGACGTATGACTCGCACTCTTAAATAATCTGGGATTATATAGAAGAGAGAGAAAATTAATCTAGGATTAATTACGGAGATATTTTATCTAGGATAAAATATCGTCTAGAGAGAGATAACAATTAATTTGGAATTAATCGATAAATTAATATATTCGATATATTAAACGAAATTGGATTTCGACGCGGAATTGAAATTGGATTTTAATTCGGGCGAACGAATTAATTTAGAATTAATTCGTTAGCGACGTGAATAGTGAATTCGCTAGGCGTAATCATTTAATTACGACGCGACGGAAAACTCGCTAATTAGGAATTAGCGAAACCGAGCCCGAGTGTGATTGTGAGCGCATTCGTATTTCGAATTCGAGTGCGGCGACGCAAGTCACATCAAGCGTCAAATCACTCGTCACATCAAGCGTCAAATCAAAAGTCACTTTGAGTGATTGATTGATTGATTGATGGATGTGATTGATTGAGTGATGGACACACAACATGTCACTTTGATAAAGTGAAATGAATAGTTGATGTGTTTTGGTGGAATAGTGTTAGTTGGTGGAAGCATTTACCATTTGATTTTTTAATAGATTATTTGGTAAATCTTTTATATTTTTGGTTGGAAAATATATAAACAATTTTGGAAATTGTTTTAACCAACAAATCACACATCTTCATCTCTCTTTCTCTCTTGTTCACGCCCATGCACTGGTTTCACTGAAACTGCCGAGCATTGGAGGAAGCAAGAGTGTGATTTTATGGTAAAATCACAAGTGCTAGCACACTTACGAGACTTGCGAAGGTGGTAGGGAGGTTCACCCATGAGTCGGGATTCGTTTGACGCAATCTTGGAGCTCCGTTTGTCATCTCAAATTTCTGTTTTTGAAGGCAGTGGACTGCTGCAGTTTGGGCGTGAATAACAATGGGTTTTTGGCCTTGATTCGTCTTCAAATCGTCTCAACCGATCGATGTGAGTATTCCGCAACTTCGTCGATATGTATTCGCAATGTTTTTCATGCTTATAATCGATCCGGGACCTTAATAGAAACCAACAATGGCATCAAGAGCCTAGGTTTGAGCATGAAAATTTTAGGGCTTAAAAATTTGGGTAAACTTGTTTTGAGCATGATTTGAATGAATTGAATGTTTGAGTATGCTTAAACATGTTAATTAGTGATTGATTGGATCAATTTAATGAAATAATGATTGGATCAATTTTTCCCCCAAAATTCATGTTGGCCGAATGTGTAAGTATTTTGGAATTCTTGGAATTTTTCATTTTGATTCATTGGATGAGTTGTAATGATGTTGGATGATGTTAATTTAAGATTGAATTGGATTTAATTTTGAATTGAACAAAATCCCCAAAATGCTTATGGTGGCCGAATGGTATATTGCCCTAATATCTTGGTAATTTTGATTTTGTGACATTGGATGTGTATGAAATCAAATTGGATGGTGATTTAATGTCGATTGTGGGTTCGATTGGATTGAAACCAAATCGGACACAAAATCCTCCTTGGCCGAGAGCTTAAAAGCATGAATGGGTTTGATTTTTTCATTTATGTGTTGGACATATGATAATGAATTGAGAGTATGATTAATTGGACTAATTAGTGTTTTGGAAATGTTGATTTAGTTGATTAATCATATAATGCACTTTAGGTAATTAAATTGCGGAATTGGATTCATGTAATTTAGTTATTTAGGCCTTAAATTGGATTTGGGCTTCTAATGTTGTAATGGGCTTATTGGGCTTGATTTTGTCAAGTTGGGTTTAGGCCAAAGGATTGGATCCAATTGGGCCCAAAACCACTACCATAAAGCCCAAATGCAACTTATAAACCTTTAAAGTTTAATTGGGCCTAATGGGCCTAAATTGATTTCTGGGCTTATGGGGTAACTCCTTGATTGGGCTTTGGTTGCCGAAGCCCACGCCTTAAAGAAATTAATTAAAGCCCATTAGACTTGAATTGAATTGACGTTGGACGTTAATCGGGCTTTGAGTCCCGACGCGATTAAATTTGGAATTTAAGTCGTTAAAGGTTTATTAAATAAAGTGTAATATTCAATTTGGAATTGAATAGTGAATTAGTATTAAATACATGTTAAATTGGATTTAATTATGTAGTTTAATTTAATTCAAGAATTCGTACTTTGAGTACTTATTCGCAAAAACGAGTTTGACTCGAGCAAAATCAAATCGTTGTTTGAACATTGGATGATCACATAATTATCAGATTAATTAATTTGATTAGATTGATTGATAGCATGCTTTTGTGTGAATACGTGGTTGTGATGAATGAATAATGTATATCGGATGGATATTAGTCGGGTGGGTGGGGCAATTTTGGAAATTGTTGTAATAAATTCGATTTATTAAATTGGACCTGCGTGTCCAGCCTTATCACCTTTATTCTCTTTGTATTCTCTTCTCACCTATTCCCCTCAATGTAAATGAGGTTTCTTTAGAAGGTGTAGTGTAACGGGTAGAAGTAATACAAGTGCTAGCTTGAGTGAGAAAGGGAGAGATTTGATCTAGGATCAATGTGTTAAGTATCCATCCGCATATCATTATTATTTATTTTCATACTCGCTTTATTATGTATTTAGAATGCATGTTTAAGGGTGTATGATGATGAGACCTTAACAAAGATAATGAAATTGGTAGCCAATTTGCACGCGAAAAGCCCTCATCAAATATCATGCGTCTTTTCCTTCCATTGAGTGATTCTTGCTCAAGATCCTAGATTGGCATGGGTTGTTGGCCAAAGTCAAGCCCTTGTCCGTCGAAGATGTGTTTGAATCACGAGGCTTTGTTCCATATTGGTGTCTTGTCCAAGTTGTGGTTTGTTGGCCAAAGTCAAGACCACTTCTTGTCCATCGACATTGATTACGAAGCTTCCATGGTCAATGGGTCCGCGCTTGACTGGGATCATCAGGTTTGTTGTGCCAAAGCCAAGGCCTAGTTGATTCAGAGGAAAAAGGTTAGGGTATATATTGGATATATAGGCATATATAAGATATATGTTTCGGACTTGGATGTCCACCTACCGGATCTAGAGAGTTGGATGAGATCCAATTGATCTTAGAGATCTACCTAGTTAATTATCATACAATTTGTTGGCCAAAGTCAAGATTGTGTGATATTTAACGGGATCCTAGCCCACTAGGAAACACGGTTTCCCGAGTACTCGACAGAGGGTTAGAGGCTCGACGAAAAATAGTGGGAGGCAAGAATTGAATTTGCAATATTCGTTCAATTACTCGCCATACGCGCTCAAACAAATATCACTCGTCATATATTAAAAGTATTAGTTGGACTAATATTTAATTTTGTTTTAATAAACAGTTGGACTGTATTATAGTTGATTATATATAATTGGATTATATAATCAATATATTTGAATTAATTAATTTCAGTTTACAGTTGATTTTATAATTGGATTATAGTAATCAATGTAATTGAGGTTAATTAATTTGGATTATATTTGATTATATAGTTGGACTTTATCATATATATAGTACCACTAATCGTTGATTAAATAGTTGGACTATTGTAATCAAGATAAAATTGAAAAGTTGGATATTTAAAATATAATCTGGGATTAAAATATTTTAAATGATTTAATTTTCAAATTGGGAATAAATAATAGGTTACTTTATTTGATAAAATAACTTATTATACCTTAAGCCCAAAATTAAGCAAAATAAGTAGAGCATAAAATCTTTGGAAGATTTATGTGATGATGACTTTAGTGCTTAATTTAAATACTTGTCATAAATCTAATTTTAGATTTAAGAAGTATTAAAATTGCAATAAATAATTCTTGGAGAATTAATTGACTATTCTAGAGGTGAAAAGTCAAAGTTTGCAATTGGGCATGTAGCACGAGGTGCACATTGTTTCGATATTCTAAAAACCAAGGCTTGGCCTAAAGTTTCTGAAATAAAATTGAAAAGGATAATTGACATATCCCAAAGTGACTACCATTTGGATATGGCAGACACGAAGGAATTAAAGAAAGGGCAAGGCTCTGACTTTAAAAATGTTGTCAAAGTTATGTTCACTACTAGTATTGAAATTAGATTTTAAATACTTAGTGTGGTACATAAAATATATGTATTGATGTTCAGAATCTGCTTTGAGCAGGATACTGACTTCAAGCTGAGATTGTGCTCTGCGAATCGGAAACGGGACGAAAGTCGCTGTTTCGACCGTAGATACCTAAGTTTAGGAACTACCCTTCGGGTGTGTACTTAAATTAGGAACTGTTATAATGTAACTAGTTTGACTAGAGACATTATCTCTATATCAGTGTTTAATCCATTGTGGATAAACCTTTATATTCTAGAACACTAAGTGTTTCATTATATAAAGATGATACTGAGATAAACACATTAGATGTGAATAACAGAATTTATATTTTGAATATAATTAAAATCTCAAAACATATAAAATGACAAATAAATAGCTCAAATTGATTTGATCAATAGAGACTTATTTGTGGCATTGTTGTCTGGGACACAATTAAACAAGACTCGTATATCCGCACTTTTGAAGAGTGGGTACTAGGACTGATTTGACTATTCAAATAAAGTCTACGAATCTAGTTTGTTAGGTAAAGTACCTAAAACACTATTTACTTGGTAATAGTGAAAGTGCCACCGATCTGTTAGCCCTATTCATGGTGAAGTTAGTGGGCCCATATCTAGCTAGGCTAGATGTGAACATGAATATTTCGTGACCTTAACGGATGTGGCATCACGTTATGGTTATGTGTTTCTTTTGAAGAACACAGATCGGAAACTATTAGAGTTTCGACACGAAGTAGATAAACAGATCGACTATAGTATTATGCCGTCACGGTAAGACCGTAATGGAAAATACTTAAGCAGTAAGTTTCAACATACATGAAAGAGTATAGTATTCTTTCAGATGAGGACTCCTCCCGAGACACGTCAGTTAGACGGTGTGTCCGAACGAAAACCGAATTTTGTTGGACATGATAAGGTTTATCACGAGTCGCTCTGAGCTATCATTTCCTTCAACAGGATATGTATTAACAGTGCAAAACTTATTTAGAATAAGGTTCCATATAAATCTGTTTGACAGATATCATATAGGATATGAACAGGAAAGAAACAGGGTTTCTCATTCCTAATAATTTGGGTATGCCGGGCATAACGTTTGGATGATACCAAATTAGAACCCAAATTGGATAAGTGCCAATTATAGGTTATCCTAGGGAAACCATAAGTATAGTACTTATATATCTCACATGAGAACAATATAATTGTTGCTCACCATGCGGTTTTCCTAAGAGGAACACCGATATGCAGTGGTCAGTGGGAGGAGAATAGTGATACTCGATGAAAATCGGAGTAATACTGTTCAAGGCACGAAGTCCTTAATGGAACACAAACAGTTCATCAATGATGAAACTGTACCATTAATCTTCGAATACACAAGAACGCGTAGATCGGAGAGAATCAGAAAACAACCTGGGGTATGGGTTTCTGATGTAACCTCTTAAAGATGTAAATCTTATGGAGGTATACCAACCGACTACGTACGAGGAAGTGATACAAGGTATCGACTCCCTATTATGGCAAAGTGCCATGAGTCCGAAATGGATTCCATGTATAACAACTATGTTTGGATACTAGTTGTTGTACCACAAGGCATTGTGCCTATTGGTACATTAAACGTCTTCAAGGAAGACATACATGGATGGCAACATACCAACGTACAAAGCTAGGCTTTTGACGGAAAGGTATCGTTATCAACAGTGTTGATTACGGTTCAACCTTTTACCTGTTGCCATGGTAAATCCATTTTGAAGATGCTTGAGATACTGCATATTTCATTTATGAAATGTGTCAGTTAATGATCAAAATCGCTTTCCTGAAAAGGAAACCTTTGGAGGATGCTTACAACATCCTGACGATTTTGTATAACCGACAAACAAGGTTTGCGGGTTATTCGATCCATGTTTGGATTGAAGCAAGCATAAGGTTCTTGGAACTGTCGTTTTGAAATAATCATAATGGTTTATGATTTGACTCAAAACGAAATGATTCTTGTGTATATAAGGAGGTTAGTGGGAGCGCACTGACAAGGAAATTCCCATAAAGCAATTGGTGAAAGCTTGGCTTTCATAGAAATTCTCCGTAGAATTCTGGGGAGTAACAACCTTTATTCAAGGAATAAAGATCTACTGGGATAGATTTGGAGTTGTTAACACTCTCTGGGAAATTGTACATTTAAAATGTACTTGATATGGTGTCTCATACGCTTTGAGCATATGGAGTCACAATCGGGTCAATCCAAGTGATAGTCACTGGATTGAAGTTAAGGACATCTGTTAGTATCTTAGAGAACTAAAGATGTTGTCTTAAACTATGGAGAAGGAGAACTTGAAGTGACTGGGATCACTACCGCAAGTTTCCAAACAGTTAAATACTGCGGTACTATAAAGTTTGAATAACGGGACAGTGAGCTGGAAATCTTCCGAGCAAGATACTGTTGCCGAATAAACAACAAATGCGGATTATTGCTGCAGCTGAGGCAGCAATAGAAGCCATTTGGGTCGATAATAAATCTAATTAGATTAGATATAGTTCTGTTAGCAGCTGAGCTAGGCGTCAGCACAAGGCTAAAGAATTAAAGGTCTCATCGACGATCCAGATATATACTTCTATATCATCTGATTCGTTCGGATCATACATCGTGGCGATGTGATGATCGTATAAATCGCGTCAGACGATAATCATGGAAATCCGCTGACGAAAACCTTTTCTCAGCAATTTGAGCGAACCGTACATAGTTCGGGTGTTCGACACTTGAGTGACTGGCTATGTGCCAAGTGGGAGATTGTTGGATAATATGACCCATAGCGTCACTATTTGTACAGATCATAGTGTTGTTGTACAAATTAACTATGTGACAAGGAAATTGCACTATCATCATTTGTGATTAGATCACCTTAGATATATAAATGAAGAGAGGTCCCATTGATTAGTTCCTGGATTGAGAATGATATGAGACAGTATCAGTCCACGAAGGATTAATCATTAAATATCCCTAGCCGGAGTATTATTGAGACTGGACATCGATAATGCGGAATAGGCTAGTATTGCACTTGTGCGCGTTGTGAGGGCACAACGGCATAGTTCTCATATATTTGGGTATTGGATACTCATGCAAGTGCGATAGGAGGTTGTGTTTCACCGATGGTACGGGAAACAGCTTCGCTCTGGATAGACCCCTCGGAATCCCATTGGTATTATGACTATGTGTCTATGGGAGTCCGACATCAGGGTAGGTGTGTATGGTCTTAACCTGAGACTTGCACCGCTAATGCTTACGACAATCAATATACTTTAGTTGAGGTCGTCTAGGACTCTAACCGGTTCTGTGTACGCCAATGCTGGGTATATTGAGAATCGTAGAGTATTGGGTGTTGATGTCAAGACGGAAGTATCACTCCAGTCATAGTGGAGATGATGTCACGCAGGATACGGTATTAGTGCTCTTAAGTGCTGGCCGGCCATCGGGATATTATGACAAGGTCATGTATATCCGATTATAGAGACTAGTTACCAGACATCCGATATGTGCTTCGGACGGGGCAGACACTTATCCAGCCCCAGCCCTAGCACGTGACTATCCGATACTGGGCCGATATACACGATACTTGGTATACTACGCTTGATATAGATCTTAAATATTCTTAGATGAATATGACCGGAGAATTGGATAGACTTCGTGCTTTGCTAGAAGCCGATCTTGTCTCGTAAATCGGTAGAACGTAGTACTTGGTACGTACGTGATTCGGATACTCCGACGACCGTATTTACTGCCGAATTATCCGGGGATCTCATGGGTCGCTTCCCAATAATCCACCGATGACGTAACTCGCACTCTTAAATAATCTGGGATTATATAGAAGAGAGAGAAAATTAATCTAGGATTAATTACGGAGATATTTTATCTAGGATAAAATATCGTCTAGAGAGAGATAACGATTAATTTGGAATTAATCGATAATTAATATATTCGATATATTAAACGAAATTGGATTTCGACGCGGAATTGAAATTGGATTTTAATTCGGGCGAACGAATTAATTTAGAATTAATTCGTTAGCGACGTGAATAGTGAATTCGCTAGGCGTAATCATTTAATTACGACGCGACGGAAAACTCGCTAATTAGGAATTAGCGAAACGAGCCCGAGCCCGAGTGTGATTGCGAGCGCATTCGTATTTCGAATTCGAGTGCGGCGACGCAAGTCACATCAAGCGTCAAATCACTCGTCACATCAAGCGTCAAATCAAAAGTCACTTTGAGTGATTGATTGATTGATTGATGGATGTGATTGATTGAGTGATGGACACACAACATGTCACTTTGATAAAGTGAAATGAATAGTTGATGGTTTTGTGGAATAGTGTGTTAGTTGGTGGAAGCATTTACCATTTGATTTTTTAATAGATTATTGGTAAATCTTTTATATTTTGGTTGGAAAAATATATAACAATTTTGGAAATTGTTTTTTTACCCTAACAAATAACCTTCTTCATCTCTTCTTTCTCTCTTGTCTCACGCCCATGGAGGGGCAAATTCTGCTCACTGGTTCCACTGAAACTGCCGAGCATTGGAGGAAGCAAGAGTGTGATTTTATGGTAAAATCACAAGTGCTAGCACACTTACGAGACTTGCGAAGGTGGTAGGGGGAGGTTCACCCATGAGTCGGGATTCGTTTGACGCAATCTTGGAGCTCCGTTTGTATCTCAAATTTCTGTTTTTGAAGGCAGTGGCACTGCTGCAGTTTGGGCGTGAAAACAGTGGGTTTTGGCTTGATTCGTCTTCAAATCGTCTCAACCGATCGATGTGAGTATTCCGCAACTTCGTCGATATGTATTCGCAATGTTTTTCATGCTTATAATCGATCCGGGACCTTAATAGAAACCAACAGTAACTATGACTATTGAATATGCAACATCTACCTTAAACTTTCCAACTTTCACCAATAAATATGCATATATCAGAAGATGAACCTTTTAGCAAAATTCAACATGCACAATGAACCATTGGACTTGGAAATTTAGCAATAACATGCATGATCTGCCTCGAAAATCGTCCATCGCACATGTAATTATGATCGTTGAATATGCAACATCTACTATTAAACTTGCAACTTTCACCACAAATATGTACTTTTCGAGATGAAACCTTAGCCCAATAAACATGCCAAAATGAAACATGGGACTTGAAATGTTTAGCAATAACATGCATTGCATCTGCCTCAAAATCGCATCCGTAACTATGATCATTGATATTGCAACTTCTACCATTAAACTTGTAACTTTCACCAATAAATATGCAATATTTCGAAGATGAAACATTTAGCAATAAACATGCAAAATGAAATCATTGGACTTGAAAATTTTAGCAATAACATGCAATGGCATCTGCCTCAAAATCGCATCTGTAACTATGATCATTGAATATGCAACTTCTACCATTAAACTTGTAACTTTCACCAATAAATATGCAATATTTCGAAGATGAAACCTTTAGCAATAAACATGCAAAATGAAACCATTGGACTTGAAACTTTAGCAATAACATGCAATTGCATCTATCTCGAAAATCGCACATGTAACTATGACCATTGAATATGTAACTTCTACCATTAAACTTGCAATTTTCACCAATAAATATACAATATTCGAAGATGAAACCTTTAGCAATAAACATGCAAGATGAAACCATTGGATTTGAAACTTTAACAATAACATGCAATTGCATCTGCCTCGAAAATCGCATCTGTAACTATGACTATTGAATATGCAACTTCTACCATTAAACTTGCAACTTTCACCAATCAATATACAATATATTTTTATATTATTTTATTTTATCAGTATTTTAAAAAAATAAATTTTTATATTTTTTTATTTTTATCCGTATTTTATAAAAATAAATTTTTAAAAACTTACAATAAATTTTTTTATAATTTTATTTTTTATTAATATTTTATAATTTATTAATAAAAAAAATTTTAAATTTTTTTTTTTTTGAGTAACCAGTTGCAACCAGTTACTCTCAATTTTTTTTTTTTTTTAATGCTAACAACCCTTGGGTATCAGATACCCAAGGATATGTTAGCAATACCCTAGTGAGAGAAGGGATTTGGTTACCGTTAGATTATGAATGAAAAGTACACCCAAAAAAACACCGCCGCCAGAGATTAAAAAAAATTATAAATAAATAAATAATATACAAAAAAAATCAAATTTTTATACATAAATATGTCTTTGAGTGCTATATTTAAAAAAAAAAAACATAAATTGAATTTAAATAGAGCGATCCCGTGATTCACACGCCTATTCAATCTAATTTTTAACACGTACACATTTTGGAATGGATCGCAAGTATGTGGTATTAAATTTAGATTAAAAAAAAAAAAAAAAAAACTGCCTTATGTATGTAAATTTGTCAAATATTTTGAATAAAAAAATCACAATTAGATTAAAATTTTCTAATGTGTTTAGAATGCTTCACTCAAAGTAATTGGGAAAGAGATTTCATATCAATGACATGCCGTTGGAACCACCTCTTAAATAATGCAGTTATTCTCATCCATTTTGAAAATTTATTAAAATTGTATTTATAAATTAGTGAAAAACTTAATTTATTAATGAGTTAATTTTGATTTACCCCACTAAAATAAAAATAGTATCAAATATTTTTTTTGTAAAAATCAAATTTTTCCTCACTAAATCAAATTTCTAATATACACAATTGATAATAGTATACTAAACAAATAATTTGAAAATTAAAAAAATTAACTATCTAAAGATCAAATCTCTTAAAAGATTACTTTGGCAAGAAGACTTTATCAATAATAATAATAATAAATAATTAAAAACAACCCATAGAGGCTAAAAATAGTTAAATGCGATCATGAATTAACGCTACACTTACTTTTCTTTTCATGGTTTAAAAGCAAATTAAAGTGCAAGGGAAATAGGAGTTTTAAAAGAAAGAGATCAACCAAAAAGGTTGCAAGTAGGATGATGATAAATTTATTGTAAAAGCAGACCTTTTCAAAAAAATAAAAAATAATAATAATAATCCAGAACAACCATATCTCTAAAATGAAATAATTAAGAAACCTTTTTACTTTCTTGGTTTCACTGTTGCAATAAAATAGTTTTCCCTAAATTTTATTAACACTGTTTCAGCTGAACTCAGCTTTATTAATAAATAAATGGACTCGTCACTTCCACTGTTTAAACAAGTCAATTATGGCACCTTAAATTCTCATATTTTGACAAAAGTACATCCAAGTCCAACACTCACTGAAAGGATTTTTTTTAATTATTATTATATTATAATTTTATGAAATAACTTAACAAAAATGATACACTCACACACATTTCTATCGAAAATTTTATAAACACTCTCACTTTTATATCGAAAATTTTATAAACACTCTCACTGTAGCTACAATGATTTACAGTAAATCATTGTAATTACAGTGAGATAGTTTGTAAAATTTTCGATAAAAATGTGTATGAATGTATCATTACTCCTTAACTTAATATCACCATTTTTTTTGTTGATGGAAAAAAAACTCTATTCTATTACCACCAAAGATATATATAATATATGTACTCGAGTAGATCTTTTTCATTCACCCAGGAAAATTACAAGAGATCCCATTTGAAAATAGACAAAAAAAAATATAAACACTGACAAAAGAAAATAAAAATTCTAAAAGCAAAAAGAGATGGAAAAGAAAATAAGAAAATGAGACTGATAGAGAGAGGGCAGAAGTGGTGGGTCTATTCCCAGCTCACAAGGGCACATTGACAACAACTTAGATACCCCACTAGATATTTTTTTTTTTTAAACCTAACTCGATGAGTCAACTCAGTGAGCGACAACCAGATTGTTAGCGAGCTTCCAAGCCGAGGTGGCAATGAGTGGGCGCGTGTACCAACCCAGAGTGAGACACCCATTATTCTCTTCAACTCTATACCCTTCACCGCGGGCGAACAAGGCCAATAACATGCCAGCTTGCTTATACGCGTTAGATCCAATGTGAGCCGGAACCAATCCGGCTGATCCGAATCTGGTTCGCCACTGAACCAGTGTCTCGTGTCTCTCAACCCGGTCCACTCCTTCGCAAGCCACCACATTACAAATCTGCTTCCCCAAATACGCCTCCGACATGGCTTTATGATTATCAGGACCATCTACGGATCCCTCCAATGAGTCGAACATAGTCGAGTAGTAATGCAATGACTCAGTGAACCGGTCTAAGAAAACCGGACCGTTGTGGTTAGCTTCCTGCTCAACAACAGTGAAAATGTCTGGTTTGATATTCTTAACAACAGAAAGCACTTTATCGATAGCACCCGGCTGAGCCAACAGCTTATGTAACTCGAACACTGAGTTGACAGCGACTGAGTCAACTTCACTCAATCTGAGTTCCAACATGGAAGCATCCAGATCAGCCAAGCTATTACAAACAAAGCCTCTGTATTCAAACTCAACATGAATACATTCAGCGAACTGAGCCAGCTTCCAACCCACCTGTTGCAAATGGTCAGTGTTATCAGCCGCCGGCGGACCGATCCCGGTGAGCCGGAAAGCGGGGGGGCCACCAGGCCGGAGTGCTAGTGCTTGCATCAAAGCAGGCCACTGCATGCCTTGATTCATAGAAAAATCAATAACGTGGACTCGCTTTTTCCCTTCAAAAGCTTCAAGAATCGCTTGATTAGCAGTGAAGTGGGCAAATTTCAAATAAGGGCAAGTTTCGTAGAACTGCATCTCAAGAAGCTGTGATAAAGAATGATCGATTGAGCTTTGAGGGAGGAATCCGTAAATACGACGAGCTAGGGCTTCGGCGAAGTAAGTGGCTACTTTGCCCATGGCACCGGCTTGGGAAACGGCTAGAAACCGAATCTGTTTGACAAATGCTTCTGCTAAAGTGAGATCGTTTTGTTGAACGGCTTCAGCGCAAGCCATTAGAGCGTGGACAAGGCGGATTCCGTTAAGTTGTGAGTTGGCTAGGACTAAAGGACGAGTAGACTCGGATGGGTAAAACTCAGTTGGAGAAGAAGTTTTCAAGCGCTTGTTCTCTCTAGTTGTTGGTGATGACGCTGATGATTGTATATGACAATTTTGAGAATTGTCAGAGCAATACATAGCCTTACCAGGAATTGCTTTCAGATCATAATCAGATGTACTGGATTCTCCTAAAATTGGTTGATGGGTAAAATCAACGGATGTAATTGTCGATGATTCAGCAGGAGCGATAAGAGAAGAGTCGTCAAAGACAGAAGGGACAGGACCCAAACCCGTGGGGGGATTGAATTCGGAGAGCATGCTTTGGAGCCAAGTGGATAAATTAGAGGGGTCGTAATGAACAGTATTGGAAGATAAATGGTTAAGACCATCTTCTTGAAAAGCACACATAACTTGTTCAAGTTGTTCAATCTTTAAAGCAACTTGAGCCATATCTGAAGATCTCACGTTATAACCCAGAACAGCGAAAAGCTCATCCATGCTGCCTTCCATTTGATCTTCTTCCCACATCTTGCCTTTTCCAGCCGGCGGCGGGGGGTCCAGTTGGTTATTCATGGCTTTTGAAACAAAGACAAGTTAATCCAAGAATCTGATCAGGTGAGGGATTGTTGCGTGCGTTGTACTGCCACTTGAAGATTCAGGAAAAAATAAAATAAAGAAAGGTGAGTGATGATAATAATCGGAGGCAAAAAAAAACACGCGCGAGCTCCAATTAAGAGAGCTACCACCACCAGCAGCAACCGTAACTTACAGCTCCAGCTTTTAGATAAGATGGCGAAATATACATTTTTGTTTTGTGGGCACCGAGAAGGCCGGCCAGTGTTAATATGGAAATGCCACTTGCTTTTTACCCATCGTACTTTCTTTTACTTACCTATCTAAAGCTATTTTAATTTTACTTTTTTCTTTTTGAATTTTCTCGAGAAAATTGAGGTGGTAGTAGGTATAGATTGTAATTGTAGAGTTGAAATCTAGGAAGGTATTAGATTAGGCTTGAGTTTCTGAAAGAATTGGGAGTACAAAGTCCATATTCATTCATTATGGTAGTAGCATGTACAATGTATTGCCCCCAATGGGTGTGGCTTGGTGGTGAAGGGTCCAGAACCTCACCTTGAGGTTCTGGGTTCGAATCCAGGGGGTGCAACTTTTTGTAAGAGCCTGGGACAGCCGAAGTTTTACCTGCGCCGCGGCCCAGAATGAGCGGGGTTTCCAACGATTTCAAAAAAAAAAAAAAAAAAATTGTACAATGTATTATTCATTAAGGATGTGTTTGGTATATTAGATTAAGGTGTATTAAACACTTTACATTAATGTGATCATATATTTGGTGATAATTATTCCTTACATATTGTATTATTTAATATTATTTATATCGTATTGACCAATGATAGGAGAATGTGAGATTATGATGTATTGTACTAAAAAAATTATTTTTTTTCTTCCCTAAACATATTAATATTAAAATATTAAAATTAAATATTAATATTAAAATATTAAAATACTAATATTAAAATATTCAAAATATTAAAATAAAATAATTTTAATATAGTATAATGTAATATCAAATGTTGTACAACATTGAAATAATACAATATTATTACAATACATCATACATTAAATAATGCAATATAACTTGTCAAACGCACCCAAATTGGAGTAGGTTTTTGTTCTATACTTCAATTGATGGAATTTCAATCATCCTAGAAACAGGTAATAAGTATTATTAATGGGTTGGTTCTATTATAACTTAGTTTAGTTACATTATTAGATGGTTAGGAATCTGTGAATGGTGGTGGGGTTAAAATTTTAATTGTACATTCAAGGTTGACAAAACTTTTAGGGTTGGAAATAGTTGTGTAGAGTTTGTGACTAAGATTCTAACTATGAAAATGTAAAATATATGCTCAGACTTATTTAAATAAATAGTTATTATTATTTTTTATTTTAAAAATTAAAAATAATAATAATAAATGGGTACAATATGTATTAGAATGTAATAATTTATTATTATATTTTTTAAAATTATATTTTATTACAAAATCATATAATTTATTACTATTTTTTTTTATAAAGATATAATAATAAAATGTAAAATATATAATTCAATTGTAAGGTTTTGTATTAGGTAAAATTTATAAAGATATAATATTGAAATGATAAATAACCCTTTAATAAAAAAAAAACACCAAAGTAAAGGTGAACAAGGCACATCACCATATCACATCTTATGAAAGCTGAGTCTGAGATTATGATATGATTTGATGATTAATTGAAGTTACTGAAATCATATATTATTATGCAATTAGAGGGAGAAGCAAATTCAAAGAAAGTATAATGTCCTAAGATGAACGGGCTATTCACGAAGACTTGCCGTATTCGAATTTCCAAATCAATAAATATGCACATAATTAGGAGGCCCAATAAATTCAGAAAATGTCCAAAGAGGGGACGGGCAATTCATGAAAGGGACCGTAATAAGATAACGGCGTTAGTAACGGGCATTTGCCTTGTGATCTTCACAATGATAATCCCATTTTCACAAAATCATCTCCAATTTGTGACGTTTCAGTTTCACTCCCAGATGGACCCACCATTAAAATTAAATTAATATAAATATAAATATAAACAAGCAGCAGGCAAAAGGCCCGCAGATGAACTGACACCATCACGGCACCACGTGATCGTTACACGTGGTATCGGCCCCACATTTGTGGAAGCTGAGTGGGTTTAGGATTAGCTGTTTGGTGGTACTACAGCGTTTTACTGTGTGGTAAGTGCAGTGCCAGGCCCACCATCAACCCCCGTGATTATTACACGCGTTGATATTCTGGTTTTTCTGTGGGGCCACCAATCAGGGAGGCCATTTTCCGATGTTCAGACTCGCTTGATTCCTCAGTGCCTTGCAGGCTGTTTACTGTTACGAGATTTCCGTAATTTAAAATATCATTTTAATTAAAACCAAAAAAAAAAAAAAAATTTGCTAGCTATCTAACTTTGATAAACGGTTTTTTTTTTTTTAATACAACAACAAATTATACTTTTAACTGTTTATTTTTATTTTTTGAAACGCTAGAAATCATACCTCCAAATTATCCGATTAGGATTTAAGTGGAATAAATAAAACTCTCAGTTTTCACAAAATCTTATAAGAAATGCACTTTTAAACCCGAACTCAGGACCTAACAGCTAAATTTTAAACAGTTTACCACCAAATAAGAGGCATCATCCGTTTAACATCTATATGAAATAATCAATCAACAAATATATCATTCATTTTTAAATTGTATCACCGTCTCTTTCCCTGCCTTGTAATACTAAAATAAAATATTGCTATCTAACTTTCACCGGCATCACGTGTATTCGTGCATGAAGATATGATGTATACGAATGAAAAATTATGACCCAAATTTTAATTCATAGATTTAAAACAGAAATCCAAAAAAAAAAAAAAATGGCATGAGCTCAATGAATACCAGCGCCGGCTATGAAATTCAGTATATGGACAGGTGCCTGCAACCAAACAATAATTGTAAATAAATTTTCACCTAAAATATTTAAGTCCAACTCAATTAATAATAAAATTCGGTCCAAGTCCATGAGAGTTAGAATAAACATTATCCATAAAGTAGGTTTGTTCAAAAATCAAACATGTATTGATTTTCCTCTATCATACACTATTTTCCTCTAATAGAGCAAGTGGAGTGACAATAAGGAGGGAACAATACTTGCAGGAGAGACGTGACAGTAAGAATGAGGGAACGTTTGCTTGCAGGAAAGATAATGTTAGACAATTATGACCCATATGTCACTATTTATAAAAGACATTGTGGTTTTTGTATAAATTAATTATGTGGCAATGAAATTGTATTTTATCATTTTGTAATTTGATTACTTAATATATAAATGATAAAAGTCTCTATGATTAGTTCCCGATTATAAAATATGAGACAATATCAATCCATAAAGTTTTAATCATTAAATATCCATAGTCGTAGTATTATCGAGACTGGACATCGATAATGCGGAATAGACTAGTATTGCACTTGTGCGTGTTATGGAAGCGTAACAACATAGTTCTCATATATTTAAGTATTTGATACTTATGCAAGTGTGATAGGAGATTGTGTTTACCGATGTACGGAAACAGCTTCGCTCTGGATAGACCCCGCGGAATCCCATTGGTAGTATGACTATGTGTCTATGAGAATCCGCATCAGGGTATGTGTATTTGGTCTTAACCTGAGACTTGCAATCGCTAGTACTTGCGACAATCAATACGCTTTGGTTTTGGTCGTCCAGGACTTTAACAGGTTCTGTGTACGCCTCTTCTGGGTTTATTGAGAATCGTAGTGTATTGGTGTGTGATGTCAAGATGTAAGTATCACTTCAGTCATATAGAGATATGATCACGCAGGGATACAGAACTAGTACTCTAATTGGTTGCAACCATCAGGATAATATGACATGGTCATGATTATCCGATTAAAGAGACTAGTTGCTTGTAATCTGATATATGCTTCGTACGGGGCAGACACTATTCCAGCCCCAGGCCTTGCATGTGACATCCGATACTAGATCACAATACGCAATACTACGTATATTACGCCTGACATAGATTATATATTCCATTAAGAATATTTCTGGAGAATTGGGTAGGCACGGTGCTTTGCTAGAAGCCAACCATGTCTCGTAAATCGGTAAAAATATAGTACGAGGTACGTACGTGTTCGGATAGTCCGACGACTGAATTTACTGCCAACATATCCAGGGATCTCTTGGGTCGCTTCCCGAAGATTCACCGATAACGTATGATTCGAACATAATTAATCTAGGATTAATTACTGAGAGATTTTATCTATGATAAAATACTATTTGAAGAGAGAGAACGATTAATTTGGAATAATCGATAAAATAATATATTCGATATTATGTTTTAAACACTAATATTTCAATTATCTTGATTCTAATAGTCTAACTATCAAATCAACGATTTTAGGAACTATTTATTATAATGATTACTATAGTCCAACTATATAATCAACTATAATTTAATTGATTAATTCAATTATATTGATTATTATAATCCAATTATAAAATCAACTATTAATTGAAATAGTTTGAATACAGTCCAACTGTTTAATTAAAACAACGATTAAATATTAGTCCAACTAATAATTAATTTATTTGACGAAATATTTGTAATGAGCGCGTATGGCAAGTTACTAAACGAATATTGCAAATTTAATACTTGCCTCCCACTATTTTTCGGCGAGCCTCTAACCCTCTGTGGAGTACTCGGGAAACCTTGTTTCCTAGTGGGCTAGGATCTCGTTAAATAACACACAATCTTGACTTTGGCCAACAAATTGTATGATAATTAACTAGGTAGATCTCTAAGATCAATTGGATCTCATCCAATTCCTAGATCCAGTAGGTGGACATCCAAGTCTGAAACATATATCCTATATATGCCAATATATCCAATATATTGCCTAACCTTTTTCCTCTGAATCAACTAAGCCTTGGCTTTGGCACAACAAACTTAGTGATCCCAGTTAAGCGGAACCCATTGACCATGGAAAGCTTCGTAATCAATGTCGATGGACAAGAAGTGATCTTGACTTTGGCCAACAAATCACAACTTGGACAAGACACCAATATGGAACAAAGCCTTCGTGATTCAAACACATCCTCGACGGACAAAGGTCTTGACTTTGGCCAACAAACCAATGCCAGTCTTGGATCTTGAGTAAGAATCACTCAATGGAAGGAAAAACGCTTAATATGATGTTGAGGGTTTTTCGCGTGCAATTGGCAACCAATTAATTATCTTTGTTAAAGTCTCATCATCATACACCCTTAAACATGCATTCTAAACACATAATAAGGCGCATATAAATAAATAATAATGATATGCGGATGGATACTTTAACACATTGTTCCTAGAACAAATCTCTTCATTTCCTCTCTCCCGCTAGCACAAGTATTGCTTCTACCCGTTACATAACACTTCTAAAGAAACCTCATTTACATTGAGGGGAATAGGTGAGAAGAGAAATACAAAGAGTAATGAGGTAATAGGCTGGACACGCAGGTCCAATTAATAAATTCTAAATTTATTACAACAATTTCCAAAACTGCCCCACCCATCTAATAACCATCCGATATACATTATTCATGCATCGCAACCATGTATTCACACAAGCATGTTATCAATCAATCTAATCCAATTAATTAATCTGAAAATTAATGACCATCTAATGTTCAAACAACGATTTGATTTTGCGCGAGTCAAACTCGTTTTGCGAATAAGTACTCAAAGTACGAATTCTTGAATTATATTAAACTACAAAATTAAATCCAATTCAATATGTATTTAATACTAATTCACTATTTAATTCCAAATTAAATATTACACTTTATTAATAAACCTTTGCGACTTAGATTCCAAATCTAATCGTTACGGGTCTCAAAGCCCAATTAACATCCAATGTTAATTTAATTAAAGTCCAATGGGCTTTTAATTAATTTCTTAAGGCATAGATTTTTGGTCAACATGGGTCAAACCCAATTACCAAAGCCCATTTAAGGAATCACCCTTATATGCCTAGAAACCAATTTAGGCCCATTAGGCCCAATTAATATTAAAGGTCCATTAAGTCATAATTGGACTTTTTGGATGCGGTTTTGGGCCCAATTGGATCCAACCAATTTAGCCTAAACCTAACTTGGTACAACCAAGCCCAGTAAGCCCAATTACAACTTTACAAGCCCAATTTCCAAAATAGGCCCAATTAATTTAATTACAAAAATTCCAATTTCACAATTTAATTACTCAAAGTGTATTCCATAATTAATTACCCAAATCAATATTTCCAAAACATCAATTAGCCTAATTAATTATGCTCATTATCAACAATCAGTGTCCAACACAATTGATCAAAAATCAAACCCATTTCATGCTTTCTATGTCTCGGCAATTAGGGTATTCTATGTCCAATTTTAAATCCAATCCAATTGAATCTCAAATTAACAATTCCCAATTGATTTCAACTCATTCAATGAATCAAAAATCAAAAAATCACCATGACTATTTAGGGTATCACATTCGGCCAAGCCTTAACAATTGGAGAAAATTTGTCCAATTCAAAATTCATCAAATTGACAATGCATAACACCATGTTATCATAATTTAAGCATACTCAAACAATCAATTTCACTCAAACATGCTCAAATCAATTTTTCCCAATTTTAACCCTAAAAAGTTTCATGCTCAATATTGGCTCAAGATACCATTGTTGGGAAAATCTACGGTCCTAAGGATCGATTAAAGCGATGAAACATACATGCGAATACGCAAAGAAGTTGCGGAATACTTACATTGAGCGGTTGAGCGATGCGACGAACAACAAAGCTTTTTAAGCCCTTTGATGCTCACGGTTTTGACAGGTTTTGAGCTCCAAAAGTTGTCCTCCATTTTCGGCCATGGACCTCCTCCAAGCTCCAAGCTTTGGTTGATGATTCCATGCTCACGGGTGCGGTTCCCTATCACCTTCGCAAGACTCCAAAAGCGTGCTAGCACTCCGGAAATTTTGCCGCAAAATTTCCTTATTTCTTCCTCTTCATTCTCGGCAATGCAGTGAGTTTTAGGAAGAAAAACAGCCCCTTGGGCTTGTGAGAGAGGAGAAAAAAATGAGAGAGAAGAAGTTGGTTTTTTGTGTATTAATTTATTGATTTCCAAAATCAATTAAACATATACCAAATTTTTTTGAATTTCAAAAAGTCAAAAGGCAAAAGCATTAAAGCTCCCCAACTACCACCATCAATCACAAGTGACAAGTTGTCACATCACTCAAAGTGACTAGACATCACATCAATCGATTGACTAGTGATTTGACGCTTGATGTGACTTATGGGCCACACTTTAATTCACAATACGAGTGCGCCCGCAAACACTCCCGGGCTCGGGTTCGCTAATTCCAAATTAACGAATTTTCCGTTGCGACGTAATTAAATAATTATGCCTAGCAAAATCACTATTCATGTCGCTAACAAATTAATTCTAAATTAACTCACTCGCCCGAATTAAAATCTAATTTCACCGCGTCGAAATCCAATTTCGTTTAATATATCAAATATATTATTTTATCGATTAATTCCAAATTAATCGTTATCTCTCTTTAATTGATATTTTATCCCAGATAAAATATCACTGTAATTAATCTCATATTAATTTTCTCTCTCATCTAATTAATCCAGATTAATAAAGTGCGAGTCATACGTCATCGGTGAATCTTCGGGAAGCGACCCATGAGATTCCGGATATGTTGGCAGTAAATCGGTCGTCGGACTATCCGAACACGTAAGTACCTAGTACTACGTTTATACCGATTTACAAGACAATGTTGGCTTCTAGTAAAGCGCCATGCCTACCCAATTCTCCAGAAATATCCTTACAGGAATATGTGATCTATATCAGTCGTAGTATACGTAGTATTGCATATTTCGATCCAGCATCGGATGTCACGTGCAAGGCCTGGGGCTGGAAATGTGTCTGCCCCGTACGAAGCACATATCGGATCTCTGGTAACTAGTCTCTATAATCGGATAAACATGACCTAGTCATAATATCCGATAGCTACAACATATAATAGAACGAGTTTCGTATCCTACGTGATCATCATCTCCACTATTACTGGAGTGATACTTCCATCTCGACATCACACCCAATATACTACGATTCTCAATATACCCAGAAGAGGCGTACACAGAACCTGTTAAAGCCTTGGACGATCAAAACCAAAGTACATTGATTGTCGCAAGTATTAGCGGTGAAAGTCTCAGGTTAAGACCAAATACACCTACCCTGATTCGGACTTCCATAGACACATAGTAATACTACCAATGGAATTCCGAGGGGTCTATCCAGAGCGAAGCTGTTTTCCGTACCATCGGTAAAACACAACCTCCTACTACACTTGCATGAGTATCCTATACCTAAATATATGAGAACTATGTCGTTATGCCCTCACAACGCGCACAAGTGTAATACTAGTCTATTCCGCATTATCGATGTCCAATCTCGATAATACTACGACTAGGGATATTTAATGATTAAACCTTCGCGGATTGATACTGTCTCATATCATCTCAATCCAGGAACTAATCATATGGACCTTTCATCATTTATACATCTTGGTGATCTAATCACAAATGATAAAAGAGCAATTTCATTTGTCACATAGTTAATTTGTACAACAACACCATGATATGTACAAATAGTGACGCTATGGGTCATAATTGTCCAACATTTGAATCATGCAGGCTTTGTTCCATATCGTATGTCTTGTCCAAGTTGTGATTTGTTGGCCAAATTCATGATCACTTCTTGTCCATCGACATCGATTACGAAGCTTTCCAAAGTCAATGGGTTCCGCTTAACTGAAATCATTAAGCTTGTTGTGCCAAAGCCAAGGCTTAGTTGATTCAGAGGAAAAAGGTTAGGAAAATATATTGGATATATTGGCATATATATTGTATATATGTTTCAGACTTGGAGGTCCACCTACCGGATCTAGGAATTGGGATGAGATCCAATTTCTTAGAGATCTACCTAGTTAAATATCATACAGCTTGTTGGCCAAAGTCAAGGTTGTGTGTTATTTAGTGGGATCATAGCCCACTAGGAAACTAGGTTTCCGAGTACTCAACAGAGGGTTAGAGGCTCGCCAAAAAAAGTGGGAGGCTAGTATTGAATTTGCAATTTCGTTCAAATACTTAGCTTTACGCACTTTCAAATTATTTCGTCAATTATTTTATTAGTTGGACTAATATATATTATTTTTCTTGTAAGTTAGACTGTACCCATACATCGTTAATCGAATAGTTGGACTATTGCGGTTAAGATGACATGAAAGTTAAGCTTTATGGATATTGTCATGGGCGACAATGTCTTTAATTGGCATAAACTTTCAAGACTGGGATATGAATCTCAGAATTGTTCTGGATACGAGAAGTTACTCTACACCATAGAGAGACCTTTTGGGCCTAAGCCCCGACCTGATCAGTTGCTTGAGCTAGAGCTTTGGAAGACTCATAGCGATGACAACGCTACTACTCAATCGGTAATGCTTGCTGCTATGACTCCGCAATTCCATCTTCAAAACAAGGGATTGGATCCTTATGAGATGATGGCGAAGTTGCATGATCTTCACCGATCTAATCTTAGATCGCAAAGATATGAGTCGCAAAAGAAGCTCTTCCGCGCTCGAATGTCAGATGGTACGTCTGTTGAGCACCATGTGTCATAGATGATTGCTGACATTGAGCAGCTCGGACAGATGGGCATCATCTTCGAGGCTGAGACTTCAATAGATTTGATCTTACAGTCTCTCCCCGACACTTGGAGTGGGTTCATCATGAACTACAATATGATGAACCAAGAACAAACTCTTGGAGAGTTGATGTCCACTCTGCGTGAAGCAGAGAAAGAGCTTCAAAAGAGCAAGAAGCGCGAGGCGCACTTCGCTTCAACATCTCAGACTCCGAGGGCTTGGCCCAAGGCGACTGGAGGTGTAAAGAAGACGAAGAAGAAGAAGGGCAAGGCCAAATCGTAAAAACCTTCTGGGAAGGGTAAGGACAAATCCCAAGATGTATGTCTCCAGTGCGGCAAGCGGGGTCACTGGAAGCGTGACTGCCGCGAGTACAAGGCACACATGAAGGAAATCAAAGTGGGCAAGGCACCGGCTTCATGTATGTTTGTTATAGAAATAAACATGTCTACTACTAGTTTTAAAAATTGGATTTTTGATTCTGGTTGTGGAACTCATATATGTACTGATGTGCAGGATCTGCAGATTAGCAGAAGACTGGCCTCATGAGAGATTGACCTCCGCGTTGGAAATGAGACACAAATCACCGTTTTGGCCGTTGGCACTTTTGTTTTGGAACTGCCCTCGGGGCATGTAGTTAAACTATCAGACTGTTATTATGTATCTAGTTTGACTAGGAATATTATTTATGTATCTATGTTAGCCCAATGTGGGTACACTTTTGTATTTAGAAACACTGGGTTTTATATGTATAAATGATATGGAAATTTGCACTGCTATTGTAAAATGGTCTTTATATTTTGAATATGAATCAATCTCAACATATAATGTAACAAACAAAAGCTTAAAGTAAGTAACAAAGATGAAACTTACATGTGGCATTGTCGTCTGAGACACATAAACAAGACACGTATATCCACACTTTCGAACAGTGGGACTTGGACGGATTGATCCAAATTCATATGACGTCTGCGAATCTTGTTTATTAGGCAAGATGCCTAAATCACCTTTTAGCGGTAAATATGTACGTGCCACCGAACTGTTTGCCCTTGTTCATAATGACTTTGTGGGCCCATGTCTAGCCAGGCTAGAGGTGGATATGAATACTTCACAACCTTTACGGATGATGCATCGCGTTATGGTTATGTGTATCTTATGAGACACAAATCGGAAACTTTTGAGAAATTCAAACAGTTTTGACACGAAGTAGAAAAACAGACCGGCAAAAGTATTAAGACATTACGGTCGGACCGTGGTGGCGAATACTTGAGCAATGCGTTTCTTGATTACTTGAAAGAATATGGTATTCTTTCACAGTGGACTCCTCCCGGAACACCGCAATTAAATGGTGTTGTCCGAACGAGAAACTGTTAGAGTTTCTATAGGTCCCAAGATCAAAACTCAAGCATGAATCACAAGCGAATACAACGACGAAGTGCGGAATACTTACATCGAGCGGTTGAGAGAACGATTTGGCAACAAAAACGAACTGAAATTCTGCTTCCCTCC